>BQNB010047635.1:12464-38844 GCA_026074375.1 Tanacetum coccineum | reverse complement strand
GAATATGTTGGCAAATGTTTGACATGTTCTAGAGTTAAAGCAGAATGTCAAAAGCCATCCGGCTTACTAGTACAACCAGAAATTCCTATGTGGAAATAGGAAAGGATAACACTGGATTTTGTTACAAAGCTACCCAAAACCTCAATCGGACATGACACTATTTGGGTCATTGTCGATCGCCTTACCAAATCCGCACATTTCATACCTACTCGAGCGACTGATAGTATGGAAAATCTTACAAGGTTATACATCAAAGAAATAGTCTCTTAACATGGCGTGCCAATTTCCATCATCTCGGATCGTGACAGTCATTTCACATCCAGATTCTGGCAATCATTGCAAAATACTTTGGCTACTCAATTAGACATGAGTACAGCATATCATCCTGAAACCGATGGACAAAGTGAAAGAACCATCCAAACACTCGAAGACATGCTTCGAACCTGTGTCATAGATTTCGGGAAAGGATGGGATAAATACTTACCATTGATAGAATTTTGCTACAATAACAGTTATCCTGCCAGTATCAAGGCAGCACCATTCGAAGTACTTTTTGGTCGAAAGTGCAGATCACTTGTTTGCTGGGCCGAAGTTGGAGATGTTCAACTCACGGGACCAGAAATAATTAATGAAACCACTGAAAAGATCGTGCAAATTCGTCAACGCTTGCAAGCTGCAAGAGATCGGCAAAGAAGTTACACCAATGTAAGGCGAAAGCCTTTAGAATTTTAAATTTGCGATCGTGTTATGTTAAAAGTATCACCTCGTAAAGGTATCTTTCGATTTGGAAAACGAGGAAAGCTTAATCCCCGATACACTGGACCATTCAAAATCCTTAAACGGATTGGTCCAGTAGCATACAAACTAGAGCTTCCTGAAGAGTTTAGTAATGTCCACAATACTTTCCATGTTTCTAATCTCAAGAAAAGCTTATCCGGTGAATCTCTCATCATTCCAATGAAAGAACTTCAACTCGATGACAAACTCAACTTTGTAGAAGAACCAGTGGAAATTATGCATCATGAAATCAAGCAACTAAAACGAAGTCGTATTCCTATAGTCAAAGTGCGATGGAACTCTAAAAGAGGACCAGAATTTATATGGGAACGCGAAGATGAAATTCGTGCCAAATATCCTCATCTGCTTTCAAGCATCACTTCAAAAATCTAATTAAATCTCGGGATAAGATTTCTGTAAGGAGGAGACTATAACAACCCTAATTTTTCATCACTGTAAGAACCATCCTATTAAATAAATGCACTTGTAATATCCCCCATCTATTATAATACCACCTTTTACAGGAATTTTTCGCTTTATTTTGTTCATTATGTAATGTGGTTTACATAACAAAGTAAATAAGCTCAACGCAACTCTACCAATGATGCCATCATATCATGTTTTTATATCGATGTAAACATCCTAATATGTCCAAGTCTACATCCTTAATATTATTTATACCAAGTACTTATCCATTTAACATACCATTTACAACTTTAAAAGTAAAAAAAGACTTAATGGTGGGGTCCGTCAATGTTTATATCAAAACACTAATTATATGTAATCGTATACCAATAAAATTGAATGTGCAAGCCTTCAAACATGTGACAAGTAGTACACTAACAACGATTTAAAAATATAATTTCCCTCAAGTCAATGTACAAACTCATTTAAGCTCAATGTACATATCCACGAAGTCATAGAATTCAAACTAACACCATCTTCCATCACAAATTTGATTCTAAATTCTTACCACCACATTAGCACAAGTACAATAACAACAATGCACACAACTTCTAAACACTAAACCTAAACCCTAAATCATCTTAAAACCCTAATCTAAAAACCTAAACCCTAATCTAAAACCCTAAAACCATAATTTCATTTTAAACCTAAACCCTAATCCTAAACCTTAATCCTAAACATTAAACCTTAATCCTAAACCCTAATCTTAAATCCTAAACCTTAATTTTAAACCTTAAGCTATCCTAAACCCTAACCCTAACTCGAATTAAAACCAAAAACCCTAACCAGAATCCAAAACCAACCTGACACCCATTTACTTCATGTTTAACCCATTTTAAACCAATCAAACACCTAAAGCACCTTAAGCTAGCATCCTATCACCCACATGACCTCACCACCATGTCACCAAGCAAGCATATAAGCACCTCCATCACCACCCATAGCTACCAAGTAAACAAACACCTTCTTGTCACCCTTATGATAATTGAACCCCCCCAACCCTCCACCATTTAAAAACTACACTCCTACTCTTAAGAGACTCATCATACTAGCATTTCCTTATCATATCCCTACAAACACTTGCCACCACACCAAGAAAACATTGCCACCAAGGGTCTTCGATCCTAAAATATGCCGAAACATGCAACCATTCAAACACAAAACAAAACAAAACTAGAAATGAAAGAGATAAAAAAGCTAGAAAACCACCTCAAAACTACATCAAACATACAAATGGAAGTTCTAAATATACCAGGGAAGATCAAGTGAATCCCTAATGATCACTCTGAAGCCAAGAATCAAGAAAAAGAAACCTTAAAGGCGTTTTTCTAGCGTACGAAACAAAAACCCTCTTTTGAGACCCATTTAAGCTCAATAAGCTCAAAATATTTATTCCATAAACTTATAATCTATTTTAAATCTTTCATAAGGTTTGTTAGATCCTATATAAACTCTTGTTCAAGCCTTAAATCCTCAAACCCATGCGTGTTTGGTTAAAACCCTAAAAACGACCCGTTTTGATTTTCTAGCCCAACGAATCCTTTTCTAAACTTTCTAAAAAACTTTTTTTAATGTTAGAACATCTTATTAGCTTTATTGCTAATAAGCCATACGCTTGCAAAACCTTTTGGATTTCCCAAAATATCAAAATTGTGAATTGTGGATTTGATATGCAAATGTTTTCATGCAATAGCGTATATATCGTAACTTTGCTGAATTTATAACTAGAGGGACGAAAATGTCATTATCTTAAAATTATAACTACAAGGGGCTATTTTGCCAAGTTTCTAAAAGTTACAGTTTAAATTATATATTAGCTTTTATATATAAAGGACTAAAATTGTAAAGTTTATAAATCACGGGTATATATTGCCATTTTGCATTCTTAAAAAATATAAAATATCTTTAGATAAGTTATAAAAATATATATTAATATTATAAGACTGGATTTTATTAAAACCCGATACATTTATCGCTATTAATCAACGGCATCCCGACACATTATAAAACAATTAACGTTATATAATTAACTAAGTTATCAATCGACTAGCTTTTTGAAGAAACATTAAAATCTATCATATCAACGTTACTAGGGAATTTCATGTAGGGGTTCAATTTGGGTATTGTTTTGATGATTGTTGGGTTTACGATTTAAAATGCCCTGACACCTCAAATGAAACTACATGGCCTCTAGATTTATGATAGCACGAAACCGTGGATACAATATTTCTATAATTAATAAATCAAAAGTAATACGCTAAACTTTATGAAGTTTTTGAAACATAAATCTTCACACTAAGATTTGACATTCTTACCACAGTTCAATGACCGAGGCCGGTACTTTCACTTGAATAAACTAGCCATCAATCAGATTCCCCTGTTACGTAGTTCATAACCTCGCAATTTAAATCTTCCTAATAACCCCGAGGGGGATACATGCAATAAACCAGAATACGAGGTGTTTTTCAACTGTAATGCTACCTGGTATATTTATTGCCTAAGACATACTTTTGGCATAAGAACCCCACTATCATGAAAGTTAATTACTTTTACGGAGTAAGCGCGAATGCGTGTGAATAGATCTATTTGGGACTAAACTCCCCTGTTGGTGTACCTATACTTTCTGGTAACCAAACGCACTTCATTTGAATCACTATGCGGGTGTTTGGCAAAGGCACCCGTTGGGGCAACTTCTTGTGATTATTGATTATCTCAAGGTCTCGGTGTCATGAGCTTAGGGCAATATAATATTGTTTTCTATAATAATTATACTCATTGAAATTATAAATATGGGTGTATCATACTACTTAGCCCACTATATGAACTTCTATACAAACAGTTTAACATAAAACCTATGAATTTCACTCATCCTTTGTGTTGACATTTTTAGCATATTTATCTTCAGTAATTGAGCAAAACTTATCACGGAGTGGCACGAACATTGAGAGGGCTAAACGTTATCATCACACTTTATGTTTTCTAGATTTTGGGATCTCTCTTTTTGTAAAAACTCTGATGAATAAATGAATGATAGACTAAAATTTTACAAAACGTCTTTTACGAGTAGTATTCTATGATTATGAACTAGATTTACTATGAAATAATACCCAGAATTAGTTTATAGCTCTATAATGTCAAAATGAGGGTGTTATAATTCTTAAAATCAACTTTTCTTAAGGAACTTGAAACATGATTTGTTCCACAAACTGAATTATCTGCTGAACAAGCCTTTTGGTCTTAGAATTCTGTGAATTCTCCAGAACCCACTCTTTCTAGTAGACCCACCACTAGTTGAGGTCTCCAAACGAACATCAAAGTCAACATGGTTAAATGAGTTGAAGAACTTAAACACCCACCTTGCTGGTTTTGACGTAGTTGTCAAAGAAAGAACCACGCCACAGCTATCACACTGAGGGATAGTGGGGGTTCTGAACATACAAAACCTCTTGTTTTTTAGGAGAAATAATTCCATTTGTAAAAAGTCTCTACAGGACTTATTTAATAAATTCAATCAGTAATTGCTTGAAATGAATCTTCTGAAGACTCAAAGTCTTTTATCAAATGGAACAGGCTGTGGAACAAAATCATTTAGAGTAAAAAAACGTTTAAAGTTAAAATGAATAAAGTTTTGAATGAAAACGAACGACTCTTAGAACAAGTCATTAACAAAGATATTGTGAAGATAATTATGAATTCTTCTGTGGATAATGCTTCGGTGAATGTACATGAATGTGAAAAGTGTCTAAAACTTGAGACTGAGCTTCTCAACAAAAAGGATTTCATCGAAAGAAGAGATTACGCTAAATTGTCAAAAGTTTACCACTCTGAAAAAACCTTGCATAATTCTTTAGAAGTTGGTAACTCAACTTAATAGAAATTTTTCAAAGAGACATTCTGTTTCACATCAAAGTGCTCTAAGTATTTTGTTCAATTGGTTTGAAATAAAATGAATTAAAAGCTCAGTCCCGAAGAGAAAAGACCGGTCATAAAGAAGTTGAAAGAGATAATTAAATCTCTAAGTGGAAAAATAAATGAGGATAAGATTAAAAAGGACTTAAAGGAGATTGAAACAATAAATATTAAATTGGATCATAAGGTGTCAAAGCTTATTACTGAGAATGAGCATTTGAAACAGACCTATAAGCAACTTTATGACTCGATTAAACCAAGCACGTATTCGATCAAAAAAGAACAATGTGATGATTTAATTAATCAAGTCAATCTAAAAGATCTGAGGAAATTCCTAATTTAAATGCTTAGACATCATGAAAAAAGTTTTGGTAAATTACAGCTCTTAAGGATGACTTAAGGAAACTTAAAGGAAAAACTCTAGTTGATAATGTTGTTACAAAACACATTATTGATCGAGAGATGCTTAAGATTGATGTGGAACCAATAACCCCTAAATTTTTGAATAAAAGGACAACTCACTCTGCCTATATTAAGCACACTCAGGAAGAAGTTGTAGTTCTTAAGGATCTAGTTGATCATGTTAAAGCAAATTTTCCTCTAGATCATTCCTTAGAATCTGCCTGTAGGTATACTAAACTCATATCGGAGTTGCCTACAAACATCCATAAAAAACTGCCCTAGTATCAATAATTCTGGTGAAAAATTAATGGTTGTGACCCCAAAGAACAAGGACAAAAGAGTTAGATTCACTAATCCAGTCACAAACATCCCAGAAACACAATTACAAAATCAGCCTCTACATCAAACCTAGTTTCTAACAAACCTATGTTGTCTTCTACAGGAGTAAAACTGTCTACTAGTGCTAGCGGATCACAACCTTCAGGCAATACAAAGAAAGATAAGATCCAACAAACACCAAGTAGTACTCAGAAGAATAAAGTAAAATCCTACCCTAGGAAAGTTAAATCTAGTTTAAAAAATAAAGATTGTGTTGTTGCACCTAAAGGAACTGCTAATGTGCAGCCATTCCAAGTTAATGCGAAATTCTAAACTTAAATGTGTTAAGTGTAATGGTTGCCATTGCTTTTTGATAATCATGATTTGTGTGTTCTTGATTTTATCAATAATGTGAATGCTCGTGTAAAATCTAAATCTGTTATGAAAAGTTCAAAGAGAAAAGTTTGGAAACCAACAGGAAAGGTGTTTACAAATATTGGATATATCTGGAGACCTACTGGTCGGACCTTCACTATAGTAGGAAATGTGTGCCCTTTAACTAGGATTACCACAACTACTGAAGTGCCCCTTAGGAAACCAACTGCTCTAGAAAATGAAACACCTAAGCCTGTCGTAACATTGGTTTACTCAAGGAAACCTAGGAAATCTAAAACTAATGTTCCTGTTAGCAAATCTAAAGTTCTTAAATCTATATCTGCTAACAAAAAGTAACCCAGTCAATCTTGGGATTCCATAGTTTTCGATGTTCCATCTTTCTCCTCTTGAATGAATCAGGTCGGTCTAATGGTTCTCGTGGATATTTAGACTCTAGCTCTGGCTGCTCCAAGCATATGACCAAAGATCGCTCTCAGTTCGCCAATTTCGTTAATAAATTTTTAGGTATTGTCAAATTCAGAAATGATCACGTAGAAAAGATATTAGGATATGATGATTATCAGATTGGGAATATTACGATATCAAGGGTTTACTAATGTAAAAGACTTTGGACACAACTTATTCTCCGTTGTGCAATTTTGTTATTCGAACCTTGAAGTCGCTTTTCGTCAACACACCTGCTTCATTCATAATGTAGAAGGTGTCGATCTATTGACTGGATCTTGAGGCAACAATCTATATAATCTGTCTCTTGGAGATATTATGGCATCCTCTCCTAAATGTTCTCTTTGACAAAGGCCTCAAGACAAAGTCCTAGGGGGGGTTGTGCGGTTATGCACGACTTCTGTCTCATCTGAACTTTGGTGCAATCACCTTCTAGCTAGACACGGTTCTTGTTCGGGGTCCTACCCTAAGCTAAAATTTTGAAAAGGGACCATCTGTGTTCATGCTTGTGCAATGGGCCAAAGCAAGAGAAACCCACAACCTAAATCTGAAGGAACACCAACCAAGAAAATCTCTATCTTTTCACATGGATCTTGTGAACAATAAGTACATCCTTGTCATTGGTCATGATTACTCCTCGATTTACATGGGTTAAGTGTCTTAAGGTCAAAAGATGAAGCTCCATATCTCATAATCAAGTTTCCCAAGATGATCCAAGTGCGGCTTAAAGTACCTGTCCGAAGAATCAGAACAGATAATGGTACTGAATTTGTTAATCAAACTTTGCTTGAATATTTTGAGTAGGTTGACATCTCTCATGAAACATCTGTTGCTTGCTCTCCATAGCAAAATGGTGTCGTTAAAAGACGTAATCGTACGCTAATTGAAGTTGCCCGCACAATGTTGATTATGCAAAAGATCATTATTCTTATAAGGGTAGAAGCAGTTCTACCGAACGCATGTTATACCCAAAATCTTTCCGTCATATGTCTTCGCACGGAAAAACATCCATATGATGCATTTACATGACAAACTTCCCGACTTAACATCTCTATGTAATTTGGTACACTTTGTTATCTGACAAAACGATAGCGAGAACTTAGCAAGTTACAAAACAAAAGCGATATTGTTATTTTTCATTGCTAGGCACCCACAAAGATAGCATTTCGAATTTACTACCGACGTACCAGACGAATCATTGAGAAAATCCATGTAGAATTTGATGAGCTGACTGCGAGACTTCTAAACATAGCAGTTCAAGACCCGCACTTCATGAAATGACTCCAGCAACAATCAGTTCAGGACTCGTGCCAAACCCTCCTCCTTCAACACCATTGTACCACCTTTAAGAACTGATTTGGGATTTTTTTGTTTCAAACCGATGTATGAGAATTACTCACGCCCTCCACCTATGTTTGATCACCCCTCCCCTGAAGTCCATTGCTACTAATTGCTGACGGTATTTGTCCAGAACCCGCTGCATCAACTGGTTTACCTTCCTCAACAACAGTTGACCAAGATGCACCATCACCTAGTAACTCTCAAACAACACCGAAACTCAATCTCCTATCATTCCTAATGATGTTAAAGAAGACAATCATGACTTACCATGTGTACACATGAATAATATCCTTCTTTGGTTCCTATTACCAAAAATGATTCTGAAGCAATTTCTCTTCGGATATTATTACTACAGTTGTGCATACTGCTACGTCTAACATCAGAACACGTTTTACTAAAATAGACCAAGGACATCCTTTAAAAACAACATCGTGAAACTCGAAAGAAATGTTTTCCACAAGACTCCAACGCCATGAACAAGCTTTATTTTGTTAACTATGATGCCTTCTACATCAGTTGAACCAAAGACTATAAATATGCATTATCTTAAACCATTGTTGATTGAAGCAATGCAAGAGTATCAACAAGAGATTAGAACGTCTTGAAGTCCATGAACTCGTTTTAATGGTCCTAGATAAAGGCGATGTCCATTACTTAGAACGGATTTATAAGGTAAAACTTGATGGAAATGGTAGGAATTCATAAGAACAACGACTCGTTTGGTTTGCTCGGGATTACCGTCAAGAAGAGAGAGGGAATTGATTTTGAGGAATCCTATGCACCAATGGCTAGACTTGATCTTATTCGAAATTTCCTCGCATATGCTGCTCATGAATATGACGTCTACCAAATTAACTTTAAAACGCAATTCTGCTGCAAAGAAGTTTTATGTCAGCAACCGAACTGGTTGTGGATTCAACAATCTGAATCAGTGTACAAGCTTAAAGAAGGCTCTATATGGGTTGAAACAAGCTCCTCGCGCGTGGTACGATCTATTGTCGAAGTTTCTACTCTCTCAGGAATTCTCTAAAGGAACCGTGGATCCCACATTGTTCATCAGAAGACAAGGCAAAGATATTCTCAGCTGTAACAAATGCTATGATGAATGATATAATCTTTGTGTCTACTACACCTGAATTATGTGACCAATTTTCAAAAATAATGTGTTCAAAGTTTAAGATGTCGATGATGGGCAAAATATCATTTTTTTTCTAGGATTATAGATCTCTCAACAAAGTCTCATAGGCATCTTTTAAACCAATCTATATATGCCCCTAGAAATCTTTGAAGAAATATGGAATGGAATCTAGTGACCCCCGTGGATACTCCCATGGTGGAGAAATCCAAACTGGATGAAGATACACAAGGGAAAGCCGTAGATCCTACACACTATCGTGGAATGATTAGCACCCTTATGTATCTTACAGCCAGTAGACCAGACCTAACATTTGTTGTATGCATGTGTGCCCGGTATCAGGCAAAGCCTACCGAAAAGCACCTCCATGCTGTAAAAAGGATCTTTAAATAACCTACGAGGAACCATAAATCGGGGACTCTGGTATCTAAAGATTCTTCTATTTGCTCTAACACATTATGGCAGATGTTATCACGAGCGTGTTTCCAAGATACTAGACGAAGAAATTCTGGATGTATGCAATATAGGAGACAAACTTGTTAGTTGGTCATCAAAAAGGCAGAAAAGCACTGCGATTTCCAGTACAGAAGCTAATTATATTGCCATGTCTGGTTGTTGTGCTCAAATCCTTTGGATGAGATCACAGCTTACCGACTATGGCCTTAAATTCAATAAAAATCAATGTACTGTGATAACAAAAGTGATATTGCCTTAACGCTGCCACAATTGTTCAACATTTCTCGATCAAGCCATATTGACATCGAGATTCACTTCATCAAAGCGCAAATAGAGATAGAATGGTAGAGCTTACTTTGTCAACACAGAGTATCAACTAGGCGGACATCTTCACTAAAGCCCTATGTAGAGAAAAAAAATAAATGAAATTTCTTATCAACAAGCAGGGAAAGCGAAGTTTTACGCCTGAGACACTAAAACAGTTGGTAGATGAAGGTGAAGAATAGTGGTGGTACCTATTCTGATATCCTATGTATCATATGTATATATATTAAAAACCATAAAATCCAAAAAGATTTTCATTTTTTTAGAAAACTTTTATAAAATCAAAATACAAAAATATTTAAAACCAAAGAAAAAATTAAAAAATGTGAAAAATATAAAAAGTGGTAATAATGGCATGTCTTCTGAAAATCGATAACATTTACGTTCTAGAAATGTCAAGTCATAAATGATACAGAATGTAAATGAAGTTCAAGCAAAAGTTCCAATGTTTTTCAAAACATACCAAACAATATGCTTGCTATTATTTCAGAATAGCAACCCGGTCATACATCTTAAAGGCAAGTATTCCGTCAAAAAGGAAACTTACCTCTCAACGGAATTTATTCTCCGGCAAGTCTACTGATGACCATAAAAAGGCTCGTGATTTACTTGGCATCACACCCCGTGCTTCCTATATTTCCACAAGTGTACGCGTTAGTGCGCTTATGTGTGAAAATAAGAGAAATCTTATTTTGGTGTTCATTTTTCAAAAATATAACATTGCTTCATCAGAAAATGCTTTTTCAAAGACATTCGACTTCTCAAAAAAGGTTTTAAACAATAACGGAATAACATTCTTAAGGAAAGTTAATTAAATTCAAGCTTATGTGGCCTTATATGTTATGTGTTTATGCCTTTAGAGTTAAAGTGTGAATTAAAAGAGGTTAGGATCTAGTTTAAAAAAAGCATTAGGGACTACTTGATGCAATGGTTAAAGTAAATTGCCTGATAAATCTTAGGATCGTTATTCCAACATGAAACACTGATATTACGGTCAACCTATGTGGAATCTAGTTGGCAGTACTTAGAAGAACACACAATGGTTTCTCAAACGATTTCTTTTATAAACCTTTTGAATCTGCCTAAATTGCAGATCCCTAATACAATACTAACAATTCTCAACTTAGTGTTTTCTAATGTTGTTCGATATGTTCTAAAATCTCCAAGATATCCATTTCTAAACATAAGGAAAACCTACTAGTAGATGTACAGTCCTTGTATAGTCAAAACACTAATTGATACTTATCACTAATAACTGTTATAACAAGATAAAGCTAAAACAACCTTTAAAACTTTAAGTTCCTATATCCTCACGCAGTACTTTCGATTCTTTGACTGGCAGTACTTTGACTTTCTATTTAGCAGTACTTTGATCTTTCAACTTAGCATACTTTGACTTTTGACTTGTATGTCCCAACAACCTCCCTAACTTGAAATCTACTTGCTTGACTTCAATTTCATTGATCGTTGGTCTTCTTTGTTAAGCATCAGTCTGTCTGTTATTTAATCAGTACTTGCCTTCAATCTTTTAGCTTCATCCTTTAGCAGTTATCATTTGTATACAATCTGTTTGAGCATTTGAAATCAAACCTCTTATCTTAGAACAAATCATTTTTCAAAAATCTTTGTCCTTTGCCTCAAACAGAATGTTCTTCTCAGCAACATGTCCTTTTCACAACATGAATGGATTTGCTGAGATCTTTTACCAAGTAGCCATTCACTATCTTGGGCTAGTCAGGTTCTTTGTACCTAGAAAAAGTAATAACCATGATGAACTGAAAATACACACGTCAACACTCAGAACTTGAATCAAGTGTGTTGAGTACAATAGACTTTTGGGTAGTCATATACAACATAAACGATTTGATTAGTCTTTCCTTAGCCTTGCTCAGGACTATCAACTCCATAATACAACAATGGTGAGTTGAGGACCATATAGTTTTTGAGCAAACTATTAAGCTATCAACGGAATTGAAGTTCTCTTTACCAAAAAGCCGTTTGCTTTGGGAGTAGCCGAATAATTCAGTGTAGTACCATGTGTAGGTTTGATCACCATACAATTATTTGGTAAATTGACAACCATTCAACAATTTGAGAAGTCTTTAACCAAACTGTTTGATTTGGACTAGTCCAATTCTTATTTTTAAGACATGTGAATTGAATAACCATTATGCTGTTGGTGATAACAACACTCAATCCCTTAAACATTTTGACATTCAAATATCTGTGCCTTAAATATTATTTGACACATCAAATCTTCCACAATATTTTCAAAAACACTTTTTAACTACAGTACCTTCACAAGGTACATTTTGTTTTAGCCACTAGCAGTACTTAAACAAATATCTGCTTTGTTCACTGTTAAGTCCTGTTTATCAAAGTAAAATATATATAAAAAAAAAATTTGATAAAAACATTCCAAGTTGTTTAAGAATTGTCACCATTTTTCAGTTGTCCACTAAAATGAACAATGTTATCACAGTGATGGCTGTCTCACTTTCGTCTTCACTTCCATTCCATGTTCCAGCATCCTTATAACAATTCTCTTGATAGAGGATAACGACTTTCAGCCAGCATGTGAATCATAGTGCCATCTTCTATCTCTATGTATAGCACTCCTGAAGATTCAATGATAATCTCCATCATATGATTTTTCCCATTCTTCTGATCTTTCCAGAAGTCATCATCACTGATTCACGTCTCCCAAATATGTTAGATAGATCACCCCGAAGCCGACTAACCTATCCTGTAGAGGAATATGTTCATAAATAGACATCAACAACTCAATATAGGTGATATAAAATCTTGTCTATCTAGAACATCGCAGAATCTCCCACAAAGTATCAAAAGCCTGAAGTGATTATTTGCTCTGTGAATGGATGAGATAACTCTCCATAGGATGAATCAATAACTGGAGCTCTGTAATCATGAGATTCCATCGAATGACTCTTTATCATGTGCATTCTTTTCAAAATCTAACAACCCGAAGATACGGTTTCTAAGCTCATCAATAGAACGCTGATCTCAACTTAGGCTTTTGATGGCTGTGCTTCAGCAAGCTGTAGCATTCCTCTTCCTTGAAGTCTTGTACATCTCTTTCCTTCAACATCTCCCTTTTCTTCTCTGAACCCATTGGAACAAAGTCCTTAAGGAGTATTTAAATAGATGCTTGACTTTTGTCATACAACTCCGTCATCTGTGTATACTTAAGTTTTTGCAAATTTTTGTATCCTTGTCCTTTTAGAAACATCATCATTTGTATTTCTTTCTTTGAGGCAAGAGAAGTAGGTTTCCTCAAAGTAGTCTATGGCTTTGTTTTCTATCATTCTTCAAACCTTTCTTATCCTCTTCTCATCCATTCAGCTTGAATTTTTCCTAAGCAACCTCCTCATCATTAGTCGATTCCAAGGCTCTGATTGTTGAAGAGTCATTTTCTTCTTTTTTATGTTCCTTCAACCATTAATCCCTTTGCTTTATCTTTAGGTCAGTACGTTTAGTATCAGTACCTTGAGTTGGCTGCTGAGAGTTAGATTGTATGTGACCAGGATGCTCAAAACCTCTTGTCTATGAAATAGAAACAAGAACTTCAGCAGCTTTAAGTTTGTTCTTCAGATTCTATAACTTGAAATGACGGAGTGGCTTAAGGTCCTGCTATCCTCCTCAAAATTTAGGATCCTTGGAGTAATTAGTTACCCTGTCTAAGCAGTACTTTGAGTTGTCTCCAAATCCAGTTCTTCTGTTCTCCACTCTTTACATTAAGAGGCTTCTTTCTCCTCTAATATTAACTTCTTCAGTCTCATCACTCTCTTCTTTCCAAATTAGGAGTAACAGCATCTTGATCAGCAGTATCATCAAAGAAAGGATGTGCTAAATCTTCTTCTTGAACTTTGTGCTCTTCAGACAAAATTCCTTCATCCTTATTCCTCCCCAATTTAACTGAAGACACTTTCTTCTTATTCCTCTTTCTTCGTCTCTTTTGCTGTCTTAGGTTTAAAAAGGATTCTCTACCACAAAAGCAAGATGTTTGAACCACCTGGAGCTACTAATTTGGAACATTTCCTTTAGCTTGGGTTTTTCTTTTGAGCTTGATGATTAGTTTAGCTTGAAGAAAGGGTTGCTTTCTTGAGTGCTCTTAACTTCCCCTTTCAAAGCATATATATCTAAAAGTCCCTCATCTCCTCCAGATGTCTGAGACGCATCTTGGAGTAAAATATTGGAGGTTAGGAAAAGCAGCAGCATCATGAGATTCAGCCGTACCTTGGAAGTCACAGTCCTTTGTAGTTCAGCAGTCCCTTGAGAGTTAACAGTATCATGGAAGGAAGCAGTACCTTGTACTGAAGCAGTACCTTGTACTGAAGCAGTACCTTGAGAATGAGCATCCCTTGCATAACTTGCAGCCCTAGAATGAGGACTAGTACTCTGTTCTTCCTCCGCGGCCAATGTTGTGACTACTTCTAACATAGATGGAGTCAAGGGAGTAATCTTACATGAGAACTTAGTGCTATGCTTCCTCATGAATGTAAACACTTTAGAAGGAAGTGAAACTGATGGCATAAAATCTTGAGGTCTGTCTATCCCCTCTAACTGCTTGTTCAAAAACAATTGAACGAACCTAGGATACATAAGAAAAGGAGTACCATTTGAAATATGTCCTAGCATTCCATTCAATATCAACAAAGAAAAGTTGAACCTCTCTGATTGGTGGCGAAACCTACAAGGGCAGAGGCGATTTGGTACAAATTGCTCCCAATGAGGAGTACTCTGTAGGAACTTAGGCAGTGAAGTAATACTTGGATCAAGTACTTCCACTGTGGGCTAAATAAAGTAAGAGAGGTGAGTTGTGCTAAGTTACCCGCAAACAATATCGGCGGAGCGGATCCCACATCATTTGCCTTAGGAAAGCAATCAACGCCATTTTCATCGTCAAAAAGTAGTCAGCTCGAATGGTTGTCTTCAGAAATCAAATCTTCTTCCAAGCTACTATAGGCCACGAAATGAGAGGACATCATTGATCACTTGTAGAGAAGCTGAGCCACAAAATTGTTTGAAAGCCATGGACCAAAAGATCAGGATCAACCAACAGAGAGTAATTAAAGGAGGCAGCCAGTGAAAAATTGATGACTTGATAAAAAATCATCATTCTGAGCCGGTCTTCACCACACACGCAAATCAGTGTTGTGCTTGTTACAAGAGCGAATGTTTGCATTTGAAAAGAGTTTGTATATTGCGTCGGAGGTTGGAAAAGAAAGAATGTATGAATGAAAGTAGTAAGTGAGAGAAAAATACAATTCAGTTTCGTATTTATAGGTTTGCGACTCTAACTAAGAAGTTACCTTGTAGATACGTTTTTAGCGCAAAAAACGTACGTTTGACCGTGACCGAACACGTTAGAACAGTACTTTGTTGTCTATAGCATACTTTCTAAGCAACCAGTACTTTGATTGGATTTGCAGTACTTTCAACACAAAAAGATGTTCAACTCAAATGTGTGCAACAACAACCCTTCAACTTTGCAAACTATCTCTTCAAATCATCAAACCTTTGAAAAATCACTCATATCCTCCCCTCAAATATAGGCGAGAGATTCTTTCAAATATCCACTCTGCCCAAACCAGTACTTTACTTTGATCACCAGTACTTTATAAGTGCCTCCCCTCAAGATACTAGTGGTCATCTCCCAATTGTACACCAAAAATTTAAAGAACCTTGCCAAATCAAAGCCTTTGGTGAGTAAATCTGCTACATTGTCATCATATGAACCTGTTGACCACATTAATGAGCCATTTGCTCATAACAATCTCGAATGAAGTGATGTCGAAACCTGAATATGCTTGTCATTGCGTGAAAAACAGGATCTCACAATGCAAATGGTGCTCTCATTGTCTATATGGATCTCAGTGTTCAATAGAAATTAAATCCATAATCAAGAAGTTATTTTTGCCATCCAAAAGAACATGAGCTCAGACAACTTGCAGCTTGCTAAACATATTCTGCTTCTTAGAGGAGATAGCTCACAATTGTTTGTTCATGCATTGCCAAGAAACTAGTCTTCTGCCAAGAATTGAAATCCTCCTGAACGGTCGATCTTCTGTCATGAATTGTTCCCCAGCCAATAAGTCACTATCCGAAAAAGCTCCAAATGAAAAGGAGATCATTAGGAAACCATAAACCCAATTCGGTTGATGTTTACAGATACCGTAAAGATTCTTTTGACAGCATGTAGATGAAAACCTTTGGTGACTTGAAATCTTGCACACAGACAAACACAACCATTATGACAGGTCTGGTCTTGAAGCAAGTACATGAGACACCCAATCATAGACCTATAAAGATGTACATCAACATCTTCACCTTCTTCATCTTTTCCTAAAGATTTATGAGCTTCAATGGGAGTAGATGCTGGCTTAATGGTTCTAAAGTCAAACTTGTTGAGAATGTCTTTCACATATTTGTCTTGACTTAGAAAAATACCACCATTAGATTGCTTGACTTGAAGTCCCAAAAAGAAAGTGAGTTCACCCATGGAACTCATCTTGAATTCCTTTTGCATAAGATCTTCAAAATCCTTCACCATTGAAGACTTGGTAGATCCAAAGATGATATCATCAACATAGACTTGTACCAACATGATATCTCTTCTATCCTTCTTAATAAACAAGGTTTTATCAATAGCCCCTCTCCTATATCCATGCTTCAAAAGAAAAGTTGAGAGTCTTTCATACCATGCTCTTGGGGCTTGATGCAGGCCATAAAGTGCCTTGACAACTCTGTAAACCTTATTTGGATGAGCAGGATCTTCAAAACCTGGAGGCTGTTTGACATACACCTCTTCTGTGATGTTGCCATATAAGAATGCACTTTTGACATCCATCTGATAGACAATAAAGCCCATGAAAGATGCAAATGCCAGAAAGAGTCTTATTGCTTCAATTCGGGCAACTGGTGCAAATACTTCATCATAATCCACACCTTCTTCTTGTCTGTACCCTTGTGCAACTAGTCGTGCCTTATTCTTGATAATAGTACCCCGTTCATCTCTCTTGTTTCTAAAAACCCATTTAGTTCCAATCACCCTTTTGCCTTCTGGTAGGTCACATAACACCCATACCTCTTGTAGCTTGAATTGAAGCAGTTCTTCTTGCATTGCTTCAACCCAACTTTCATCTGCTAAGGCTTGAGAGACTTTCTTGGGTTCCTCTTGAGATAAGAAACAAGCAAACAGGCAGGTTTGCTGATCTTTGTGGTTAGTTCTATTTTGCTTGTATATGAAAGACAGCAATGCTTGATGTTGATTTGAAGTACTGTCTTGAAGCTTTCTTCTTGTTTGAACCCCAGCAGTACTTTTGCCAATAATTTGACTTTGAGGATGAATCTTATGAATTCTAAGTGTGGGAGTAGAGGGAACATCAATGGAAGGATCCAAGTTGTTGTAGTCAGCTACTCCGCCTTCCTCATCATCAAAAGAGTTTGTAGAGAAAACACCACCTGTTGGAGTATCATCATCAGAATCTGTAGGTGTATTGCCAGTACTTTGAGGAGGAGTATTAGCAGTACTTAGAGTGAAAGTACTGTCAACATGTTCTTTTCCCTTGGCAATAGATATTCTCCTCTTTTCCTCTTCAAAAGCAATCCTTTGATCATCATTATGAGCTTTGGCAAGAGATTCTTGATGCATCAAACTTACAAGCTCATCATGTAAAGCTTGATCTTCAGAGGACAATTTAACTTCTTTTGCAGCAGTACTTTCCTCAGGAGGAATAGGCTGAGTGGTATGAACAATGAATTGCTGGTCATCTAACTCTTCAGCATCATCACAAGTTATTCCTTGTTCTTTTGAGTCAGCATAGTTTTCTTTCCTGACAGGAATGTAATTCATGGAGGGAGTTAAAAGGTCAAGATCAAACATCCAATCAGGACCTTTTCCCTTTTGATTTTCCTGATTCTCAAGAAAGTTTACATGAAGACAATCTTGAACCTTTCTTGTGACCCTGTTATAGACTCTAAACCCTTTGCTGTTAGTAGAGTATCCCAACAGATATCCTTCTTCTGACTTGCATCAACTTACCCAAATGATCCCAGAGTATTAAGTATGGTCAGAGAGGGCAAAATTTCCAAAGGTCACATCCAAAAGGTCTCATGAAACTGATGTTGGGAGATCTTCCCATCAAAATTTCATAAGGAGTCTTCATTTGAGGTTTAGTCACCAAAACTCTATTAAGCACATAGCAAGCTGTATTGACTGCTTCAGCCCAAAATTGAATAGGTAGAAGTGAGTCTGCTAACATAGTTCTAGCAGCTTCAATGAGAGTCCTATTCTTTCTTTCTGCAACACCATTTTGCTGAGGAGTCCTTGCAATGCTATATTCTCTCTTGATTCCTTTCTTGGCACAAAACTCATTCATAAGTTGATTCTTGAACTCTGTTCCATTGTCACACCTGATGGTCTTCACTTTATGTCTTAGCCTGTTTTCCAAACCCACAATCAAATCATGAAGCATATCATATGTCTCATCCTTGTAGGCCAAGAAAAACACCCAACTGAATTTGCTGCAGTCATCAGTGACCACCAAGCAGTACTTTTTCTTGTTTATACTCTCTACTGAAACAGGTCCAAATAAGTCCATGTGGAGCAATTCTAAAGGTTCTCTGATAGTTCTTTCTTTAACCTTTTTGCAAGAAGCCCTGTGTTGTTTCCCCTTGTTACATGCAAGACACGAATGATCAATCTTGAATGTCTTGGAGGGTAAACCTCTAACCAGATTGCCTTGAACCAACTTGTTAATGTTCTTGAGATTTACATGCCCCAATCTTCTGTGCCATAAAACAACTTCATCATTTGTTGCCTTTGCAACTAAACAAGTTACTCCTCCAGAAGGAATAATGTTCTTTAGATCCAGACTGTAGACATCATTCTTTCTAGGAGCTCTAAGAATTACCAGATCTTCATCAACAAACTTGAACTTTGGAGATAGGATAAGACATTCTTTATCTGTGAAGAGAACATTGTGCTTCTTATCACAGATTTGAGAAACAGATAAGAGATTAAACTTGAGCTCCTCCACATAGCTAACTTTCTCAAAGTCTAAGCATGATGTCTTAATGGTTCCTTTTCCTGAGATTCTTCCACCTTTAGAGTCATTTCCAAAAGCCACATAACCACCCTTGAACTCTTTAAAATCAGACAGCTTGTCCTTGTCTCCTGTCATACTTCCAGAGCATCCACTGTCAATGATAGCATAGTCCTTGAGATCTTCTTCTGGATTGCCCTGTACAAACAATTTCAAAGCATTAGACTCTTTTAGGGACCCAAGTCATAACTGACTTGGATACCCCTAATGGAGTTACATACTCAAATTGCTTGAGTGTGTAAGATCCATTATCCCTATTCACAGAATCTAGATAGTTCCCTTTTGGTCTCCATGTTTGTTTTGGATTTATCATTGCATTCTTTTTGACAGTTTGTGGAAGTACTGCTTGGGATTCAATAGTACTTCCTTTCTTTACCCAGATAGATTTCACAATTTTCTTGGGTCTATGTGGTCTGTGAGGAGTCCTTGTAGTAGAGGACCTCGATGATGGTGAGTAACTTGAGATTCTAGGTCTTCTATTATCCATCCTTGGATAATAACTTCCATCAGTACTTTGTGAAAGTACTGCCTGTGGTACTCTAGATCTAGCAGTACCTTGATAAGTCACATTAGCAGTACTTTTTGAAGGTACTGTTTGTGTCATTGTTGGTCTAGCAGTACTTATCAACCCATCCCTTGTAAGTACTGCTGATGGAATAAAGGATCTCCTTTGGTGAGGGTACCTAGAGTTTCTTGAGAAATTACTATGGTTCACTCTTTGGATGTTGTTCCAAACTGGTCTTGTTTCCCTTGAACCCTGTGTTCCCTTAGGTTTATGAGTTTGGGTGTGTTTGAAGGTTCTTTCATGTAGGTTACAATCCTTAATTAGGTGATTAGGACTGTAACATACAAAACATAATTTACCCCCTTTGTTCCCAAGTCCCTTTGTCCTAGATTCTTGACCAACATGTTTGATTGTTTGGTGACTGTTTTCAAAAGAATGTTTTCACTATACTCTGAGTTAAAAGCAGTTTCCTTTTGACTTACTGAAACATTAGTCTCTCATCAACACTATCAACCCAAACTTTCAATTAATGAACAATATTTCTAACAATTGCTGATTGACCTAGATTTTGTTTTCTCTTGATTTACCACTTATTTCCTAATGCTAGTTCATCACCCGTAAATTGAGACATTAGCCCTAGGTGGAAAAATTGAAACCTTAGGTTGGAGTACTGGCTTTGTAGGCTTTTTCGCTTTTGAAAATTTTGTACGCATAAATCAGTCAAAGTTTCATCCCCAGATGAAATGTCACTTTCCATACTATTACTAGACTCAATCCCAAATCCTATACATGACTTATCAGACACATATCTTGTTTGTTTGGACTTCGTTTTGAAGTACAGAACATTTGTCATATCTCAAGTTTTAATTGAAATCATCTCGATCTTTTAAGTCATTGATCATTCCTTTTGTTTTTCTTCTAGTTTCAAATCTCTTATCTTTAAGTCATATTCCATTTGTTCATACTTATCACCCCATGCATATTCATTCTTTTCATGTGTTTTAAGCATGACCTCTAATGACTCTAAGCTCATTTGATATCCTAGAATTTCAGTCCTAGCTCTTTGAAAATTATCTCTTTCAGTTTGATAACTTTCAAGCAACTTTTTATAAGATTTACTACATTTGGAACAGTAAGGTACCTCTGAGTTTGTAGCCATTAAAGCTAGAGATACTGGTGCATCATCAGCTTTGTTGCTCCAGTCAAAATCACCAAGTCCATCTTGTCCAAAATGCACATGTTCTGCATCAAACTCCATGCTCCAATCATCTTGTTCAACTCCAGTCAGTGCCATCATAGCATATGTCACTGGTTCAGCATCAAATTCCTTGGTCCAATCAATATCTTCATTGTTGTCTGTTGCCACCAAGGCTTTTGAGTTTGAATCTTCAATCCAAGGGCTTTTGAGTTTGAATCTTCAATAATAGCCACAAATCTTCTTTTTTCCTGAACGGGACCAATTTGCTCTGTTTCTTGAATACTTAAAGGCAAAACCGGACCACTTCTCTAGGGCCAAAAATGGAAACCCCACCAAACTTTTGGACAATTTAAAAAACAAATTTCAAAATCTTTTGGGGATCTGTCAAATAAAAAAAAAGTTGGGGGGGATTTCCCATTTTTGGCTTGAAGGAAAAAATCAAATTGGGTTTTTCTTTTCCTTGGTCTTCCTCATTAAAAAAACCTTTTTCTTTTATCCTTGCCAGGTTATCAATAAGGGCCCACCTTTTTGCCACCTAATGTCAAAATTTCTTTTTTTCCCATAGCATTCTTCCCAATCCAATCTGGAAAGGCAGGTTCTTTCAAATCATCCCATTGAAGTTTGTAGGGGCAATGGGAAATGCTTGTGAGGGGGAAAAAAAAAGAAAGGAAAAACATATGATTTCATTTTTCTGAGGTTGAGGAAAAGGGCATAGGGGTGAGGGGGAGTAGTGGGGGGGAACCTTTGCTTTGAGGGCAAAAGCTGGATGGTTTATCCTTTTTGGGGATAAATTGGTTGGGTTTCAGGCAGTTAAACTTTGGTTTTCAAAAAAATTACTTGCCCTTTTGGGACTTTATGGTTGGGAAAAATAGTGAAAAAGCAATGTTTTTTGAAGAGTTGGAATTTGAACTAACCCTTCAATTCCATTGCCTTCATATTACAACCCTTTAAGGTTGTTTGTAGAAGAATCATTTAAAAAGTTAAAAAAAACTCGTCCTTAAATCCAGGGTTTTCTCGGGGTCCCCGAAAAATTTTTTTTTTTCATTTGGTAGCCACTTAACATGGGCCACCAAACAGAATGGTAGGCTTCTTAGGGAAACTTCCAAATTTTGGGCTAATTTCTTTCAAAAATTGGGAACACCGTTAAGGCTTCCAAACTTGTATTCAAAAGTCATTGCTAAGAAAGTATGGCCTGAAACAACCTTTTCGTAGCTGAAAAAAATCTAAGGTTCTTCCTAGGGATTTTCCAATAGGTTTGGGAAAAAAATGTCCCAAAAAATTCGGTTGTTTCAAATAGATTCTTTTTTGGGGCAAAATTTCTTTTCTTTTGGATTTGTGCTTTCGTTTTTCCCTCCAAAAATCTTGCTTTTTTATGGGGCTTTCCATAAAAGAAAAAGATCTAGCATATTACAAAGGCATCCAATGAAAAAAAAAAAAAAAAACTCTGAGAAGATGTCTATCAGGTATGGCAGAAAGCAGTATATTAAGGGCTTTCTCATTGTTTCTTCTTGCAAGTGAAGTCTTTGGTGCAGACACTGAGGGAGATGCAGGATCAGTTGTGGTTTGGTTTCCATTGGTGATTATGTCCAATAGTATGTGATCAGTGATAGCGATATACTGTCGCATCTTCATGGACCATAGGTCATATTCACCTTTCTTGATTATAAGGATTCTAAGTGCAGTAACGGACGAGGTGGGAGGGATAGATTCTGTTTCAGACATCTTTTATGAGTTTAGAAAGATTTCGATTGAGTTAAAAGTTCTTCTAGATCAGAGTCTCTTCACAAGTTCTGATACCACTTGTAGGATCGATATTCCTTAATGAAACACTGATATACTGTCAACTATGCGGAATCTAGTTGGCAGTACTAAGAAGAATAAACAATGATTAATCAAACGATTTGTATTACTACACTGTTGAATCTGCCTAAGTTGCAGATCCCTAATACAAATACTAATACTTCTAACTAATGCTTTTTGCTGTGTGTGTTTTTCGTGTTCATATATATTTTACTAATACCTTCCTAGAGATCCTTTTATAAACATAAGGATAACCTCTAGTAGATGTACAGTCCTTGTATATCATAAACACTAATTGATACTTATCACTAATAACTGTTACAAGATAAATGCTAAAACAACCGTTTAAACTTTATAGTTCCTATATCCACGGCAGTACTTCGATCTTTGACTGAGCAGTACTTTGACTTTCTATTTAGCAGTACTTTGATCTTTCACTTAGCAGTACTTTGACTTTTTGACTTGTATTTCCCAACAGTATGTATAATGTATAATACGCTATTATTATTAGGTATATATATAAGCAGATAATAACACGTAGGATCACATATTGGTTATAGACCAGACCTAGATACTACCTGGTTCTCTATAACCTTGGCTCTAGATACCAATCTGTCACACCCCCAAACGGGGCCTGGACGAAATGAAAAACCCCTCCTGCTGAACATACACCATTTTCTTCAAAAATTCTATGTCTTTGCCTCAAACAGATTGTTCTCTCAGCAACATTTTTTCAGCAACATGAATGGATTTTGATGAGCCTTTACCAAGAGCCATTCACTCCTTGGGCTAGCAGTTCCTTTGGTACCTAGAAAAGGTAATTAATCCTGATAACTAAAAATCATATTCAACACTCAGAACATAGAATCATAGTTGTGTTGAATACTCATATGACTTTTGGTAAGTCATTACAACCATAAACGATTTGAATAGTCTTTTACCTGAAGCGTTTGCTCAGGACTAGTCCACTAACTCTCAGTAATAAAACATTGGTGAGTTTTGAGGACCATATAGTTTTTACTAACTTATTAAAGCTATCAACGGATTGAGTTCTCTTTACCAAAAAGCCGTTTGCTTGGATTAGCCAATAATTCCATTTTGTGTAATACTAAGGTGTATTGATCACCATACAATTTTTTGGTAAATTGTCAACCAGCAACAGATTTAGATGTCTTTACCAAAACTGTTTGATTAGGACTAGTCAATCTTAGTTTGTAAGACAGGTGAATGAATACCATTTGTATGTGTGGTGTTAACCAACACCAATCCTAAAACAGTTTAATACTCACATATCTGTGCCTTAAATCTTTTTGCACACTCAAATCTTCACAATATTTCAAAAACAACTTTTTAACTAGCAGTACCTTCATCAAGGTACTGTTTGTTTTACACTAGCAGTACTTTGAACAAAGTACTGCTTGTTCACAGTTAAATCTTTTTATCAAAATAAGATATATAAAAAGAAAATTTTGATAAATCATACCAGTTGTTTAAGAATTGTCACCATTTGCAGTTGTCCATAAGATGAACAGATGTATCAAAGTAATGGCTGTCTCACTTTCGTCTTCAACTTCCATTCCATGTTCCAGCATCCTTATCATCAACTCTCTTGATAGAGGATATCTTCTCTCAGCCAGCATATGAATCATAGTGCCATCTTCTATCTCTAGCGTATGCACTCCTGAAGATTCATGAAACCTCCATCTTATGATTTCCCATTCTTCTTGATCCTTCCAGAAGTCATCATCACTTGATTCAGCCGTCTCCCAAATAATGTTTAGATCACCTAGAAGCATCAAACCTAATCCGGTTGGAGGAATGTGCTCATAATAGTCATCAACAACTCGATATAGGTGATATAAATCCTGTCTATCTAAGACATGCAGTATCTCCCATAAAGTATCAAAAGCCCTAAAATGATTATTCTCTCTGTGAATGATAAGATACTCTCCATCAGGTGAATCAATAACTTGGAGCTCTGTAATCATGGAGATTCCTTCTAATGACTCTCTATCTTGTGCATTCTTTTCAAAGTCTACAACCCTAAGATAATTTCTGAGCTCATCAATTGTTTCTGTTCTTAACTTAGGCTTCTTTGATGGCTGTTCTTCAGATATTGTAGCTTTCCTTTTCCTTAAGAGTCTTTTTGCTTCTCTTTCCTTCAACATCTCCCTTTCTTTCTCTGAATCCATTGGAATAAAGTCTTTGAAGGAGTCTTTAATAGATGCTTGAACTTTGTCATACAATTCCTTCATCTGTGGATACTTAAGTTTTTGCAAATTTTTGTATCCTTGACCTTTTAAGAAATTCATCATTTGATTTCTTTCTTGAGCAAGAGAAGTAGGTTTTCTCAAAGTAGTCTTTGGCTTTGTTTTCTTCAATGCTTCAAACCTTTTTCTTTCTTCTTCTGCATCCCATTCAGCTTGAATTTTTCTAGCAACCTCCTCATCATTTGTAGTCTCCAATGCTCTGATTTGTTGAAGAGTTAATTTCTTCTTTTTGGGTTCTTCTACCAAGATCCCTTTGCCTTTATCTTTCGGGTCAGTAGCTTGGGTTGGCTGTTGAGGTTGAGTTTGTATGGGACCAGGAATACTTAACCCTCTTGGTCTAGAGATAGCAGCAAGAACTTCATCAACTTTAGACTGTTCTTCAGGCTCAGTACTTTGAGTTGGACGAACTGGGCTTGAAGGACCTGCTTCATCACTAAAATTTAGAGTTCTTGGAGTAATAGTACTCTGTCTAGCAGTACTTTGAATTGTCTCCAAATCTAGTTCTTCAGTATCTCCACTCTTTACATTAGAAGCCTCTTTCTCCTCAATATTAATTTCTTCAGTCTCATCACTTTTTCTTTCCAAATCAGGAGTAACAACAGCATCTTTATCAACAATATCATCAAGGAAAGGATCTGCTGTATCTTCTTCTTGTACATTATGCTCTTCAGACAAAGTACCTTCATCCTTATTCCTCCCCAATTTGACTGAAGACATTTTCTTATGTTGCTTCTTTCGTCGCCTCTTTTGCTTCTTCAGATTCTGACTTTCTACCCAAAAAGCATGATGCTTGACCACTGGCTGTACGAATTTGGACAGTTTCTTGAGCTTGGCTTTGAGCTTGATTATCTGTTTAGCTTGAGAAAGGGTTTGCCTCTTGAGTCTCTTAACTTCCCTGTTCAAAGCATATATATCTAAAAGTCCCTCATCTCCTCCAGATGTTTGAGACGCATCTGTGGGAGTATAATCATTGGGAGATTTAGGAATAGCAGCAGTACCTTGTAGATTAGCAGTCCCTTGTGAGTGATCAGTCCCTTGAACTTCAGCAGTATCTTGTGGTTCAGCAGTACCATGGAAGGAAGCAGTACCTTGTACTTCAACAGTACCTTGTGAATGAGCAGCACTTTGAGTAGGAGTACCTTGAGCATCCCTTGCAGAACTTGTAGCCCTAGAATGAGAACTAGTACTATGTTCCTCCTCCGCTGCCAATGCTGTTACTACCTCTAACATAGGTGGAGTCAAGGGTGTAATCCTACATGAGAACTTAGGACTATGCTTCCTCATAAAAGTGAAAACCTTAGAGGGAAGTTTAACGGAGGGTATAAAATCCTGAGGTCTGTCTACTCCCTCTAACTGCTTGTTCAAAAACAATTGAACGAACCTAGGATACATAAGAAAAGGTGTACCATTTGAAATATGTCCTAGCATCCCATTCAGAATCATCAAGGAGAAATTGAACTTTTGGTTTGTGGCTAGACCTACTAGAGCAGATGCAATGTTTGTCCCAAATTG
>BQNB010047634.1:0-43003 GCA_026074375.1 Tanacetum coccineum | reverse complement strand
AAGTCTTCTTGTATTTGTCCATTAGTCCATATGACAATCGCTAAAAAGGTTCCATAGATTCTTAAGAGATTCCCTAAACCATACAACAATGATCTCACCGGAGTGAGATAAAGTGAAATGTGAACAGATCATACCCTAAGGGTAAGGTAAACCCGAGAGTAACGAGCCAAGACCTCCGACAATTCTATAAACCATCTAACTTATAAATAATAGGCAAATATAGACACAACTAAAGCTGATTAACCACAATGTTACACATTTATTAGAAACAAAAGTTGAGTTTAAATAGAAGATGAGTTTTTCGATCTTTAGCTAAGTCCAATCGACTCAACAAAACTGTTAGATTTTGACATAAGTTTCTTTGATTGGGTTGTTCAACATCCGTTCGAACCTGAATCTCATTCCCGACTACAGATTCCGAGAATTTTCATAGACACATAATTATATTAACAAACTAACATTATTACAAAATATAAAGATTACATGAAGCCAACTAGTACTTCCAAGCGCGAAATAAAGAGAATACAACTTTCGCAAGATGAAATACAAGCCATTACTCATTTGAATAAAGATTTAACGAATAGACGGAATTTAGATCAATTAAATGATTAGATAAGTAGTAATTAGTAATAATAAGGTAAATGTGTGTAACCATTGGAGGAGATCTTGAGATGAGCACCAGAATCTTTCTTCTTCATTGTCTTCTTGAACTGCTTCGATGCCGCCTTTAACACCTTCTTCCATCCCTGTTTCATTTTCATCAGATTCATCTTTTGCATTTTTAAACTGATTGCGATATAAATACTGCGTTTTAACACCTTCCTAATGACACCAAAGTTTATATTGGTTTCTCTTTGTGATAAGCAAATACTGTTGTTTGACATATGTTTGTTTCGGCTTATATTGTTTTCGGCTTATGTTTCATAAACTCAGTTTTTGCGACTTATTTTGAAACTTGTCGGCTTATATGAGTTTATCATGTCATAATAAACTTGTATAAGCCGAAAAGTTTCAAAATAAGCCACAAAAAGTGAGCTTATGAAACATAAGTCGAAAACCACACAAGTCATAAGCCGCTATATTAGCTGAAACAAAATAATGATTACTTATTATAGCTACAATAAAATGATCATCTAATCACAATAAACTGATTTCCAGACTATTCAAAACCATAAAGATCATATCCTAACATTTGACAAATTACGATTACTTATGGATTTACATATAAGAGGACCCTCAACATAATTAAGTAATCATATGAATTTTGTCGACACTACAACTGAACTGATTATCCAACAACTAATTAGAAACAAGTTATCGACAACTAAAAACTAGTTACATACATATACACTACTTAAAAACCGCAAAAATCATACAATCACTTTCAAAATGCGACCAAATTAAATCCTTACCTTGTTTTGAATTGGCGATGAAGAAGCCCGATCCACACCCAAACACTCTGAATTCACCAAACCCGAACCCAAATGACCAAACCCTCTAAACCCACTTCTCCTCCTCTTGATCCCCACCTTTTTCACAACTTTACAACCAGCTCCAAAACAACTAAAAACACACGAACCCGAAACCTTATCTACAACACTCTCCGTAAACTTCTTTACCATCCCATGATCACCTAAATTCTCTTCTTCATCATACAAAAGCTTTTTTTGAAGACCATCAATATTTAGAGGTGATGAAGGGTGAGGAACTAAAGGTGACCAAATTGAAGATTGAGTGTAATCGAAGTCGAAAGCTGAGTTATCGGGGAACTTGCATAAAAGCTCTTTCGACATCGAAGATAACATGTATTCGATTACTTTCACTCGTTCAACTTCACTTGGGTAGTAAATATTCTTGTTGTTGTTGTTGTTGATCATCATTTGTGTTTCTGCGTCGTCTTCGTGATCGACTGGTTCGATGCCGTTGAGTTCCATTTTGGGTTTTGATGGGTGTTTGATGAAATGTATGTTATTTGGTTTGGTTAATGTAGATGGTACGAAGAACATGACAAAAGAAACGTAAAACTAGCCGTTGGAGGGACAGTTTCCGACATTAATTAAGTTGACTGCATTAAGTCAAAATTAAAATAGTTTGGGCCTACAAGCCCATTGGACTGGGCTCATACTGAGATAGCAACTAACCAACTAGCAAACTAAGACCAAAGTTTAATTTGAAGAGTAAATGTTCTAAAGAATATGTTTCATATTAATTGCAAATGATGCATATACTCTTCTTAAGGAATTAGGGGGCGTTTGGTTTAAGATTTTCAAATCATAGAATTAAAATATTCTTAAGATTTTAAATGTCTCGAGAAATTAAAATATATTTGCTTGTTTGGTATTAAAAGTTTGACATGTATATATTGGTATTACTTTTAGTTAGTGGTCTCATCATATTTTTGTCTTTGTCCAAGCAAACAAGTTTTGTCTCCACAATGAATTAAAATTTCTCCTTTTACGGAAATTTTTAAAATTCTCCTTTTTACGGAAATTTAATTTGTGATCTCATCATTTTATGTTCAACCAAACAGGACATTTAATGTCATTGTAAATGTAAATAGCCTCAAATTCCATGAATTTGCTCCAACCGAACAACCCCTTAGAGTTTTCAAAAGTTTCTACTTTACACGTGTTGAGTATTTAATGGTATGGTGATGAATGCATTAAATGTTTCTATTTTTGGTAAGGATATACTCAAGGAATAATGTTGACAACTGTTGCAACTTTTAATTAACTCGAAAGGTCTTGAATCTCATGAAGACTTGCTTTATCCCTTTTTACTATTGGAGTTTTCCCGCATTTGACCTTCTAGATAATTAAGATTTTTCTATTAGTATTTTGGTATAAGGAGATTAGACATCGTTAAGTGAGGTATTGTCAACCCACACTAAACTGGACACTTTTCTTGAGACTTGTTCTTCAGACGTTGAACGGAATCGACACCAAAATGAAGACTAAGTGTTCAAAAACTCATACCGAGTACTTACTCAGCGACAATGTTACACTAAAACTCTTTTATGTTAAAATGTATTCATAGATTGCTTGACTTGAAACGAACCATATAATATTTGCCTATCCTAAGAAAGGACCGCTGAAATGTAGTTGTGACCCCCGCAGAAGAGAACACCCGCGTCCCAAACACCCGTTTCAGCGCCAACCAGCTTTTATCTTTCCTCTTAGACCTTCACAGTGACCAAAGACCACAAGCAGTGGTGACCCGTCAAGGGGTACACCGAAAACAATTTTATTTTAAAACAATACATTAAATAAAATAGTATTCAAACATTACAAATTACAAAAACAGAAAAAAAAATACGAAAAATTTAAAATAACGAAAATACAAGAAATACTGAAATTTACAAAAAATACGGAAATACAAATACTGAAAAATTAAAATTGAACGGAAACCCTAAAAACTAAAATAGTCCCCCCCCCCCCCCCCCCACTAAAATTTCCCCAACGCATTCCCTTGACCCTTTTTTTCTTCCCAAAAAAACAACGCCCCATAAAAAATAAAGCTCTTGCCAGTTTAAATGGTCCCCATGATCTTCATTGAAAATACTTGAGGTCACCATCCTTGAAAATTTTTTTGGGTTTTTGTGTTGTTGAAAAATTCCCCGAACATTTAATGTTTTTTGGGGATGTTTACCCTAAAATTCTTTAATTCACGATTTTGGTTGCAAAATCCTCATTCCCCTCCTCCAATTCTCCTAGCCTCCTGGCGCTTAAATGAAGATTTTCCGATTTCCTTTTCCCCAGTTATCCCAATTATCCGCCTCTTTTTAATTTCCCGTAAAAAATACCACCCAATAGGAGGACTACCCCCTTCCTCTAAATACGTAACAAAAAAACCGGCGTTGCCAAAAAATTAGCCCCATTGGCGAATTTTACTAAGCCAACGCGCAAACCAAGAACAAGGTAATCACCTGCAAAAAAAAAATTGACAGTTTTTCCAGAATAAAGCCCACTAATGATGATCCCCCTTATCCTTCTTAGCCCCCCCCCCCCGGTTCCCCTCGGCCCCCAATTTTGGGTGCAGGAAAACCTCCTTTAGCTTCAACAATCCCTCCCCTTGAAATCTAGCTGCATCAATCCGTTTTTAAGAATTCAATGGCCCATGTAAAATAATGCGAAATCCGAATTTTTTCCTTGTGATGTTTTACTTTTTTCTGATGTTCCCCACGATTTTATATGGAAAGAATTGATTATTTTTGGATTTTTATAAAACCTCTTTGGCATTATCCAAACCTTTTTTTTATTTCCCATTTAAGGATGGGTCCCTCCCATTCAAAATTCATTCCACCAATTTTCCGTCAATGTAAAAGGGAGTAAAAATTACAACATACCCCCCACCTAAGGTGCCCTATCCCCTCTCCTTCGAAACAACTAAAATATACAATCTCCCCCCACACAAAATTGACCCCTAAACCTTTATGACGCAAATCCCTATTTTTTTCCAATTTTGCCAATTAAACAGAAAATCCCACAGAATCGTAGCTTCTTTTGTCTTCGCCTATTTCTTCGTGAAAGTGCTCAGCTACTTCCCTCCAAAACTCTGCCGCTTTTTTGCCATTTCCTTCGACGTTATCCTCCGACTTCGCTACGAAAGTTTTACACAAAGCTATCTCCTCCTCAATGGTCCACGGTTCGACGAACTCTTTGTCATTCTTCTTGGTAGGTTTTGATCTTCTTGTATATTTTCGTTTTGGTTGCGCTGGCTCAACTTCCTCGATGAGAGAGTCATTTTCAACCGGTTGGGATGGACCTTCCGAATAGGGTTGGAACGGTTGAGAAGCGGAAGCCCATAAAGGTTCGAAATTATCATCGTCAAGATTAAAAGCCGAGATCGGAGAAGATTGGCGTGGCGGCGGTGATGCTCGTTGTGGATGATAAATTTGATTTTGCGCTTGTTGGGTATACCAAGGAACGGAATACGGATTTGGTGGGGAAAGGTATTGGATTCCGTCGTGAGTAAAATTAACCCGTGGGGATTGATCGTGTAACATAAAGTTAGGGTCGGTATTTGTTGGAACGGTTTGTTAACGTCGGGATTTGGGTGTTTTATTTTTGTTAGACATTGTTTGAGTTTTGTAGTATAAATTGTAAGAAATATTGTGTGAAAAATGAGTAGAAATAGGTTGAATTTATAGTGGGAAAAAGGGGGTAATTTTTTTTATTATAAAAGTAAACGACTACATTTTTGAAATGGAAATACTCTCCATTTACTCGGTCATGTGACTGACCCAACAAATCAAAATGTCTAGGGGGAAGTGAACTGTACCTTTCGGTCTTCTAGTAGTGGTTGGGGACGCGTCCTCTTATGGCTTCCTCATGGGCACGATCGACCTCTTGTCAGACCATTCCATTACGGTTTGCCTTTAAATTGATTTTCAAATTTTGATAATTGGAAGTTGAGGCATTCTCTGCAGCTTGACATAGCCCTTCCACTACTTACACCACGGCTTGCTACACTTTTGTTGGGTTATACAATCTAATTACCATATTAATTAACACACAAGTACGCAGCGGAATAAGAGAACCTCGCGTAGATATCATTAATTAACTCAAAGAATAGAAGACAGTATACCTTTTAGCACGAAACGATACACACGTTTAAAGGTATACCGTAACTCCAGTCTTCTAAGTACGAGTGTTGACTATAATGTCACACGCGAAAACCTCAAGAATTCAAAGTATTGATTCCTTAAGCCACTTCACCACACAACACCTAACGTTGTAGTAAAACAATGAAGTATGCTCAGTCACTTATAGTGATATTGCAAACTAATACTTTCGTCTTTGATTTTCTAACAACACACGAAACGAATCCACATTAGTTGTGGTTATGTTCGCCTCGGACCGAAACTCAAGGTGGGGTGTTGAAACCAAATCGCACGACACAAGAAACTCAAGTAAAAACAAAACCCTTTTAAGATATTAAGGTGTTCGGTCACGTGCTGAGGTAAACCCACAAGGACGATCTCTATTTGGTTTTCGGTTTTTTAAAGTTGATTCCCTCGCTAATAATGAAAAACAATCCCTATATATAGTTCTCACAATGATCTCCTAATCCTATTAAGAAACTATGTTTCCAGCCGACTAGAACAAAGAAAAGGGTCAAACCAAAAGTTCCTTTTTCTCAGTTTTTCGTATTAAGTCTTTTCACTTTTTAAATACTTTAATATCTCATTTTAAACATTTAACGATTGTTGCTATATACTTTACTTAAAACTCTTGTGTAGTATTGCTCTGTGTGCGTCCCATTAGGCTTAAATCTAATATTCCGAACAATATATATAATTATGTTTGGACATAATCTAACAGCTCACACCTTGGTATGTTATGAACAATATAATATCATTGGTTAGCGTTTCTAGCATACAAGCCTAATGCTCCAAGATATTTGAGTAGATGGTTTCATCAAGCGGCACCAAGAACAATGATCTTTGGATTTACAATCCCTTTGTTTCCCGGATTACCGTTGTTAAATTGGATATGGATCAATTTCTTCCATATTTAACGGATTTGTTTCTCATATTTTAAAGTTAATCACTAGAGTTACAGCGAACTCGATGAGACATTCTACTTGAGTTTTCAGGTCTCGGCCATACACCTTAATCTGTTATTTCTACGCATGGGCCAATGGTATATTCTTTAACAATTTGATGGAATAAATTCTATTGCTTGACTACAAAGTGTTTAGTAAATCATATGACATGAAACCATTCTGACATAGCCCTCTTATTACGTTACCTTATTTTTTCAGGACAAACTTAAACTATATCAGTAAGGGATATCCAATTATGCTAAAACCTACTTGTGTCTCAGGTCTATGGATTTATGTAAATAAATTCTCACGGTTAAAAGATTTACCTTGATGACGCCCCGATCCTAAAGTGATATTTTGTGGCGTGGGAATCCCTACGGAAAATCCAATATTCTTCGTATGATTATCATGCGAGTTTGCGATGGACATAATCTCACGACACTCCATTATGTCGGCGGTGTGTATGGAGAGTAAGCTGCTTGAACAATTCACCGTTTGCTTTTGTATAAATCCCTTTAAATACTTGGCTAATGTATTCGCCACCACGATCGATCGTTATCTATTGCCTTAATGGGTCTTCCCGGTTGATTTTCATACTTCATTTTTAAACACTTTTGAAAGTTTCAAAGACCTCATGTTTATGTTTAAGAAGATAAAAAACATAACCCATTCGAAGAATTATATTCATCTGTGAATGTTATTAAAGTAGCTAGCACCCTTGTCCTTGAACACATGTCTTTGGCGGACCAACATTACCATCAGTATGTATTATTCCAGAAGCTTCATTTTGCCATTTTTGTTACTATGAGGAAAGGTTTCCTGTGTCATTTCCAGATAAACAAGACTCGCATTTAATCAAAAGATTAATCATCCGTTGACTTTAAAGCCCATCTTGCGTTGCAGCTGTTCTAATACGTTTCTTGTTTATTCCATGATCAAGACGACGGTGGCATAGATAAGTGCGAAGTCCTAAGTTATGCTTGACTCTTTTATTGCTAACCCCATTTTAAATAGATGTTATCCATTTGGTACCAAGAATCTATGCATTTCACATTTCATAAATACCATACGAGAAACAACATTAATATATAGAACACCCATTCTTTGAAACTGAATTTCCATAATCCGTTAAAAACTCTCTTTATACAAATCCTTTATTCAACCCCCACAAACCGAGATAACTGAATACTCTACACCTCTCAGTTATGTAGGTGCATCAATGACTTTTGTTCTCTAAACATAACTATAACAAGGCCATTAAGTTAATAACTAAGTCATAAACTTCACAATTGCTTCTTTTTGTGCCACGAACTCCGATTGCCCACGTACAAGTAAAGAGCTCCTTGTTTCAGCTTCCTTTTTCGTTCCTAAATCCTTGTTTTGTCCTATACATATGTTTCTAGCGTACAACAAACTAGTGTCATACTCACAGGAGTTATTATCTAGGGAAAGAAAATATTTATGTGAAGTTACCGTGAAGAACTGCTAGAGCCAACTTGCTTCCTTTTCTTCTGCACCAAACCCTCAGCAGATAAAACAGGACAATTCCATTTCCTATGATTCCATCTACTCCTCCTTACAGACTGGGGGCAAGCATTCCTTAGCTGGCGCCTCCATAGCAGTACGGCTCTAGGGTTTTTCAGGCTTTAGGACTATTAATCCTTCTTATCTGTTCACCCTTGACTTTCACCAGCTATTCTTGCCTTTTGCATTAAGCGATTTCTTATTGGTCTTTTGGATTTTACCATTTTTAATCATCATTACTTGTGGTCTTTCAGCCTTCTTAGGTAAACCCTTCTCATACTCAATAAGCATAGCATGAATTTCACCAATTGTCTTCCCCATGTTATGATTTGTAATTTTTTACAATTCCCACATAATCTTTAGTTTGGCCATTTCAGAATTAAGCTACTTAAAATATCTGTGATAGTAACCTACCAAGACCGTTCAATTTCTCCACTATATCCTTTCATCCTTAGGACATAGCAGCAACTGTTTACATCATCTTGTTTGAAAGCATGGAAAGATTAGGATTACGTCAAACTTCTCACTACCAGCTGTTTCTCAAACATAGTCTAAGCTCCTGAATCATGTCAAACAGATTAGTACAATTCTCTAATTGTCTATGATGTTCATGGGTAATACTCCCAAGCATAAGAAATCAATTCAGTATGAGCTTCATATAAAGTTGTCCACATTGTTCATACAAACATTTGGTTCAGCAACACAGGCTCAGGAGGCAGGGAGGTAAAGGCTGTTCACATTGTCATGACATTTTCTTCCTCTCTTAAGACTATACTTTAGTTCGGAGCATAACCATTCATTGAAATTTATTACCCAGGAAGTTTTTTCTTTTTTTAAACATCGGACCTGAAAGCCGAAATGTTTATGTTTTGAAAGGTGAGTGCCTCTACAAAAACAAAAAAGTTCAGAATTCCAGTAGATTTTCGATAATTTACTCCTTGAAGGATAATTAATTATCACACGTTTATTTAATTTAAACAATTAATTTACTTAAGGTTAGGACCTAACTTGACATACCTCCCACCACAACAGTTGATCTGGCTAGTGATTGGTATTCAAAAGGTATTCAACGATTTATAATTTACAACTTTTGCATTTCCCTAAAAACCATATGCGGACTTACTTTATTATATAATGTCTGTTAGCATTTTTCATCCCCATCTATGCCGAGTGTTAACAGGTCTAACCTCAACAACGCTAAGTTGTCCATTTTCAAAACAGTAATTATGTAAAACCACTCACGTCTCACGAAAAAGCGTATAATCATTGCAATCTACATCAAGGCTCACGCATTAGTAAAGAGCCAGTCCACAAGTGTTTTTACAAAATTGGATGGCAATTAACTTAGTTGAAATAGGGTAATTTATTTGACGTGACTCAATTTATGTACGAAGTAGCATGAATACATCTTCGTATCATTGATTTTAATAAACACTTTTTACATCAATTAAGTTTTTATCTACAGTATCACCTATTATATCGTTATTCTTATACATTAAGTAGTGAGACTTAAAATTGACGATTCAAACAGTCGTTCCAAATTTAAATAGTTATGTATTTTTTTTAAATCAATAACACTGTGGCAGTGACATGCCATGGTTCACGGTAACTTCCAATCGAACCGCACCAATGAAGCGGGAGAATCCAGGTTTGTGCGAAAGCGCTATTTAAAACCTGATATTCTTTAGGAATGTTGACACCCGCCTTAAACTTCTAATTCCTATAGTTTGTTTTTGTGGATGAGCCGTACATTCCATTAAGTCCTTAGCGTATAGTTTAATTCATAAATAATCTCACTTTAACTTTTGGAATCACATTATGAACTATAACATTGCTAGTCTATTCATGGTAGGCATTTTTAATATCGGATGTATGCGAATCCACTTTTGATGGTTGGCATTATCATAGTCCTTAATAAATCTTATTCGATAATTGAGTTAGTCATGTTTTTTATATTTGTTTTCTCAAAAAACCCATGTTATTTTCTCAACAAGTCACGATACTTAAAAGAAAACATATAAACATCAAACGAAACTAAATATCATGTTTATTTAAACCACTTATCAACTAAGGCACATGCAACGTTAAATATGATCATATATCTAATATTTTAAAACATGCCTCATATTCATAACTAAAGGTCATTGCGTCCAATAATTCTCCCCTGGCCATTCTATCGACTAATCGAATTGACGGTCATGCCTTATATATAAATAGTCCTCTATTCGTCTGCACATAAATCTTTTATCTATTTTAGGCCTCATTAATTCAATATTAAGGTCTTCCCGAATTCAGAATCCTGGCCACATGCTTCCATGAGAAAAATATTCTATAATTATGTGTCTCTTGATCATATTTAAAACAAATACTTTTAACAATTAACAAGATTTAAATATTTAATTTCAATCCATGATAAATTTGCATGATTTTATCATGGATCTCCATTAACAATTAACAAAACTTAAAACTATTAACAATTAATACATCAAGTTTTATATATAAAATTGCATACAACCTAGATCTCGTCTAATTAATTTTATTAATCGTCTTTAAGACTCATCTCTCTTTTTAACAAAAACCCGTCTCTCCGCGGGCAATTAAAATTATAATCAATGAAACCCTAATTTGTCCATCTTTATTTACTTGTTATTAAACGATTCTACATGTACGCTTTGATACCACTGTTGGTTTTACAATCTTATTAACCATATACTAATTAACACCGAGTACGATCGGAATAAAGATAAACTGTAGGATCACATTTTAATTAACAATGAATAAAAGCATGTCTTACCTTTTAGCACGAAACGATACACCGTTTAAAGGTAACCGTAAACACCGTCTTCTATATACACGTGTGTATAATGTCACACGCGAAACCACAAGAATCAAAGTATGATTCCTCTAAGCTTCCTAAGACACACAATACGTTCTTAGCAACTCAATGAATTGCTTCCATACAGTACTTGAGTGATATAGCTAACAATATATCTTTGTCTTTGTTTTCTATCAAAACACGAAGAATTACAAATAGTTCGTGGGTTGTGTTCGTCTGTTCGAAACCCCATGGGGTGTTGAAAACACGACGCCGCACGACACAAGAAACAAGTAATAAACGAAAACCCTTGAATTATATTCAGTCTTTCGGTTCTGAGCTTAGGTAAACACAAATGGCACCGATATATATGGTTTTGTTTTTTCAAGAGTTATTAGGATAATAATGAAAAACTAATACCTAATATATAGTCCTCACAATGTTCTCCTAATCTCTTTTAGGATACTATGTTTCAGATCCGGACTTGAACAAGGAAATTAGGTCTCATCAAAAATTCATTTTTCTCAGTTTTGTTTTCGTATTATGTCTTAACTTTTATAACCAATCGGCCTTAAATCTCATTTTAACATTTAAACGATTGTTTGCTAAATTCATTACTATTAACACTTGTTTACGTAATTAACGTGTGCGCCCCCTTTGCTCAAATATAAATATTCTTGGACATATATTAATGCAATATTGGACATAATTCCAACAACTTTGTTTTGTATTTTTTGCTTTTTTTTCTGGTGGGCTCGAGATAAACTTCAATGTGGTGATAGCTGAAATGGTTTCGGAGCAGAATTAGTGCATACTATGTGTTTCTTACCTTTGAGATCTACTCTCTAGAAAGGGGTTTCTGACAAACCCATTCACCAGGAGCTTAGGTCCCTGATCTAGAATAGACCGTATTATATGGGTGTTGAAGCACTTCAGGTAAGCAAAATCTTATTCCTCTCGTTACATAGTGCAAAACTAATGTACTTTATCATTAGTCTGATTTGTTGCACATATTTTTTATTTATATTAACGTTATAGTAGTAAGCATCGTTTGGTGTCGTTTAGGTTGTTTTATAGCTAAAAAACACCCTAAAGATTCGCTTTCAAAATGATAATTTTCGTTATGAACGTTAATTTTTCTCGCTACATATACTTCTTATTTTATCAGGAACTCGGGTAACATGGCAAGTACTTGGAGATCACCAGCATTGCAACTACAGTTCATAAATGCAATCTCCACGCCAGTTGTGACCAGTTATGATATTAAAGGAAAGGATGATAAACCCTTTGCGTTAGCTTTAGTTGATGTGAAATCACAGGTGGTCGTTAGTACTCGGATCATAGCTTCAATGTAAGTTTAAATTGTCATTTTTTGAGGGTGATACTGAAAACGATGTTGGAGCAGAGAATTGGACTTCGATGAATATAACAATAAGATAGTCAGCACAAGGAATCGAAGGAAAGTGCTTCAAGGAAATACTACTGGGATGATAAAAGGAGGTATATCTGTTCTGGATAAGATTTCATTTACGCACAATTCAAATTGGAAAGGGGTAAAAAATTGCAGGCTGGGTGCATCGGATGAAATACATTTTTTTTTTTGCTTTCATAAACGAGGGGTGTACTATGAACTTGCTCAAACAATGTTGTTTTCGCATATACATTGACGTTGTTGTGATTGCATATGGTTTGATTTTGGATTTTGTACTCTATTCGCCAATACTTCCTTTGTTATATTCATTCTAATCTTGAAATACTATGAGCAGTTTAAAAATATGCGCTTGATTATTTAGCTCGCGATAAAGAATCAGAAGGTTGCTGCCCCGTTTTAGGCGAGTTCTATGAAGTAATTCACTGTGAGAAGATCTTAGCAAATAGTATAAACTGAGTGGAAACACGAGGCCCCTGCTTTTGTTTTTTGTTTCTGCTCATAAGGTGATGTATTGAATCTGAGGGATATGTATAGGTTTATTGTATTTGTATGTGGGCCCCGGGACGATGCGGTCGTGGTCAAGCTTGGTCACCACTTCACGTTTTTAGACTAATAGTAGCGGTAGAATGTGGTTTTGTGCAACACTAGCCTTTTTATCTAATAACTAAACACGTTATCAAATTTCCGTAGTGTGTACACACTCATTCACTCGTATCATATTGATACAGATTGGACCACAAAGTATAAAACACTAACTCTTTGATTGGTATGCACCCCACCCCTCACTAAAAAGATTTGCTCAAATTGCGTAGGGAATGTTTAGTAGACGTTAACATGAATTCACGCGTGTTTCACACAATTCTACTGCTGTGATCCAAATCACCCTCCGGCCTGCTACGGGTAGTATTACACACTTTACGCATAGTTTCACACACTTTACGCGTAGTTTCTAACAGATTTCTTCTTAAATCTCCTGGGCGGCATGATTCTGGCAAACACAATGTACTACTATTCGTGAGAATCTTTGTAAAGGGTTTGCGGAGTCATGACACATGGTAAAATAATGGAGAATGATTTCAAAAATAATCATAAATTTTAATAATGATTGTCGATATTTATATAATTGATCGATAGAAGTAAATATTGATATGTTCAAAAGATAGACGTATTTAGAGATCGAATTGTAACCAATGTATTATATATCTAAGTATTATATATAAGCATTAATGTACAATCGGTAAAGTAAGTAAGGATCAGGGAATCACTGCGCAGCGTGGATTATTGGATAGCGATGAAGATTCTGTATTTAAAAATTAGCTAAGAAAAGAAAACCTTTTTAACTTTGTGGTGTATTAGGACTAGGTTTTGAAAATGACCCCACATGTTCCACTAAACCTGCTTTGGCGCTCCATCTGTACACCCCCTTAAAATTCAGGTAATAGCAGCGGAATGGTAACAATGAGGTGCTACGTCAAAGTACAAAAATCAAGATATAGGAAACGGACCATTAAATGGACGTTTAAGGAACTCTAGATTTTCTTTCGATGCCTTAGCAAAATAACAGAGTTTTTATACATTAGGTCCCATATGTTTTATAAGTCATAACAAGTTCCACATACATTTTAATTATTCACACTAATAAGATTCATTCTCTTACATTAGATGACTTGAGTTTTTAAATCGATAATAAAAAGTTGCATGAGACTTTAGATAAAAACAGAATCGTCCTTCTTGATATCCGCCAACGGCTCCCCTCCATATCTTCTTTCCCTAGGACCTGAAATTTACTTTGCTATCAAACGTCAACACACCCAAGCGCTGAGTGATATCATAGGTTTTATCGGGTAAAAATGGGTGGACCACAAGTTCGAAGTAATAGTAGACTCTAAACACATTCAGTAGTTTCCACAACAAACGTTTATTATTGATATATCTACTAGTCACCTTAACGTAATAAACTGTAATCAAACCAGTACTCGAGGTTTGTGCCCCAACACGGATACAGATGTTACAAAAACATCCTACGAATTTTCTCAATACAGATGTTGCCAAACATCCTACGAATTTTCTTCAAATGTTAAATGCGTCAATGGTCAACTAGAAACCACAGCCTAGACGGGGATGGTCAGTCCCGATAGATCTATCCATAACACTAGCGTATACCCAGCAGGTATTTAACGGTTCATGATAAAAGGGGACTTAAATGGCAATACGGTAACTTAGGCAATAATGTATTCAGGAAATAGCATACAGTTTTGAAAACACTTGTGTCCAAAGAAATCAAGCATGTAATCTCCCCCGTATTTAATAAAGCAAGTAGTAGAAAAAGGGGGCTATGAACTCACCTTGAGTGAATGGTAATCAACAAGTATATCACAATAGAAAATGCGTCACGAAGGAATCCGAAGGCAACCTAATCCAATATAGGTCATATAAGTACTAAACACTTTGATTATTTATAGGTCGTATAGCTCATCATACTATCGTTCGGGCTATCATAATTAAGAGGTCATGTAGTGACGTATGAGGAGCTAGGACACTTTAAATCGTAAATCCAACAACTCGTCGATACGCCACCCCGAAGAGGCCTCATTATGAAACTCCCTAGTAATATAGTACTTTGATTAACTAATACCACATATAATTCTATATAGCTACATCACCATCTAATCGTTTTAGTGAAATCATATTTATAAAGTAAAAACGTTTATAAGTATACTTTAGTAAAACTGGCGTAACTTTCTCGTTTTAAGTCCGTTTCTTTCGTTTCTTACGTCCACGCCTTCGTATTAAGACGAGTTATCAAAATATAACATTTTCAAAATTTGAGTTTTTCTGATGAATAGTGATTTTACTGTTCATAACAGCTATATATTTATTTTTATAGATTTAGTTATCGTAAATCTCGTAAATGTCGTAACTTATTCGTTTTAACTCCGTTTTTAGCGATTCTTTCGAGTACATCTTCGTATTTAAAAGTTTTATCATATTAATGATGTTTTCATAAATATAAGTTTCTGTGGTGAATAGTAATTTTTATAAAAATAGTTTTATAAAAGTATATATTTAACGTAAACTTGAAATCGTCGTATCTTTTTCGTTATAAATCGGTTTTTCGAGTTTCTTATCATTTTGGAATCGTCATGAGGTGTATTATCTTTATAAGATGCAAAACCTACTGTCTAAAACACGAATTAAAACAGCCCACAAATGTCTTTAATCTCACATGAAATCATAAACTTTCCTTAATTAACTTTTAATCACTAGTTTATACTTAAACATTTTCCACTTAAACTAACATGTTAACACACTTATAATCTCATTATTCCATGATATTACCAACCTAATATCATATGAAAAAATGTACAAAATGATAATCATAGGTAAAAACTCTTTTTACATGTTTAAAAGTCCTAAGTGGTGATTTTACTATATAGAACATCATATACATATAAAATCATGAAGATGAAAAGATAAAGGTTTTAGGTGACCTTCTTATGATGTAGTATGATGAGAAATATAATCTAAACCCTTATTTAGATTTTAAACCAAAGCTTGCAAGAATGAAACCCTAATTATTCCAAAGAAACCCTAATCTTCATTTCTTTGCTTCCACACTTGTGAATGATTAACCAATCCTTGCAAACACCTTAGGTTATCATAGGAATGATGTGTGAATGTGTGTAAGAGTTGTATAAAAATTTTGTATGGGTTTGGTAGTGAGGGTATTTGAGCCGTGGGTATGTAAGCCAAAGGAGAGAAAAAGAATGATTTTGGTAAGTGATAAAAGACTTGTGAATGTTATCACCTTGCATGTAAGTAATATATACTACTAAAGGTGGTCATATGCTAGCTAACTTTGACCAAGAAAATCAAAGGGGGGGAAGATAGGCGTTGGAATTTTCAAGGGAACAAGATGAGCAAAACATGGATGATTAATATTAGTGTCTTTATGTTCCTATATGTAGAGATCATCCCATCTTTTTAAGGGGTGATGTTTGCTAGGTCTTTTCTATCTTGATAATAAGAATGGTTACTTGTACATTGTTGGTAAAAAAAATGCAAGTAACATAATGTGTAGTTTTTATTTTTCAAGTGTAAGTAACTTGTTATTTGTAAAGTCTTTGTTATCTTGTACATACATATGGGACGTGTATATACATATTTTCATGTGGGCAAAGTTTTATAAACTTTGATCATTGCATATAAACATAGGCATTCGTTGAAGCGTAGAAAAGTTTTGGTGATTCCGGGAATGCTTAAACGTAATTTTTATCGCGAAACGTAACGTTTTACGTAACCGATAAAAATAAAACATAATAATTTAATTATTACTTTAGTAATAATAATATAATGATGGCTTGACGTAAACTTTAATTTGTTTGGTGTCCGTTTATGCTAATTGATAATTTATAGCTTACACGATTTAACTTAACTATTATAATTAAAACTAAACGCGTACGAAAAAAAAAATTAGTAAAATAGATGACGTCGTAAATGACCTGAAAATACGGAATGTTACAAATGGCTTCATTTTGTTGCACCTCGGCATCCAAGATCTCTTCTTCAAAGTCTACGACGTGTTCAAGACTGGATTTATCGTGTTTACGCTCTTGAGCGTCCAAATGATCCTTTAAACGGATACACATCTCTAAAGATGACGGAGTGAGTCTTGTTCTTCGGATTGACAACACCCTCCCACTAATTGAAAATGCGGATTCAGAAGCTATCGAAGTAGCTTGTACACTTATTATATCCATGGCCATGAGGGATTGAACGGGAAATATTGATTCCTTTGCTTTCCAAAAACCCAAGAGATCAAAAGCTGCAAACTCAGTGTATTCAAGATGTGTGACAAAATCCGAATGGACATATCGCTCATATTCGGAGGACAATGAAGGATCATTTCTTACCTTTTTGTTTGTATGTTCTTTCAACCGGTTTAGCAACCGGCTCATTTGATTTCCGCCACTCGCCCTCGATAAAGAAGCCCCACTAGTTGATTCAGTTGTTATTGGGTTACCATATTTTGCATAATAAATATTATACAAACCTTCCAAAGAATCTGTGAACCATTTTTTGCCTTAGTTGCATGACCATCGTCAAAAAACTTCAAATCCGTACTTATCGACTCGATGAGTAACTCTGCCCCGTGTACATTAAAACATGGGTTTAAAGCGGCAGCACAAGTAATTATTGGTGGCATTTTTTGAAAATACTTTTTAAGTTTTTTGCTTCATTGGTTTAACCATACTTGGAAATATACCCCAATTAAGTTCATATTCGGTTAATTTGTTACTCATGAAGAAAATCTGTTGAAGTACCAATGGAGATGTTGGGTAGTAAACCCCCGATAAAATTTTCGTGGCATTGTTAAACACTTCAAGTAATTGGGTTAAACTTTCAATAGTAACCCAATTCTCAGCCGGAAAATGAACACACCTACCCTTACTAGCCAAAAGGTCATGAAAATACATCAAAGTAGATCTTTGTTTTAAACCACATTGGAACATATGATAAGTGGAGTTCCATCTTGTCGGAACGTCCCAATTAGGTGATAAACAAGGTTTCTCCGCTTCGGCACAGATTTTAATATAACGTTGATGGTTTCTACCACCCGATTTAAAGACATCTTTTAACATTGTTTTAAAAGACTATTTGATTGCATTAATCGCGGGCATCGCTAAACCATCTTGCACAACCAAGTTAATGATGTGTGCAACACAACGAATATGATAAAACCTACCATCCATTGGTGGTTCATATTTTAATTTTAGTTTACCAATTGATGATGTGTTGTTGCTAGCATTATCCAACGTAATTGACATAATTTTTTCTTCCAAATTATAATTAACAAACGTTTTTCTCAACACTCTAGCTAAAGCACTACCCGTGTGGGGAACCAAAAAGTCTTCGAATGCAATGACCCACTTCATCATTTTCCAAGTACCAGGTTTAATCCAATGTGCGGTAATACATATGTAAGAACCGGGCAGCCCATGAGGAGCGGACCAAACATCCGTTGTTAGGTTGACATTAGTATTTAAGTTAAGAAAACCATCAATTATTGCTTGTTTAGCCGCTACCCATAATTTTATTGCATCACGTTTGAGAGTAGTGCGACTTACATGATTGTATCTTGGTTGCATAGTGTTCTGAAACACCCTTGTTTTTTGCTCGTCGTCAAAGTGGTTGAACGGTAACCCTCGTTGAATCACCAACCCCGCGAATTGTTTACGAAGAACATCCAGATTGAACAAAAAAACACTCCCATCTCGATACATAGACGATTGTCCCGCTTCTGAAACCTTCTTTAATGCCTCACAATGCGGATGCGAGATATGATTCTTCAACGTCGAGTTGAAATTTTGTGAAAAGAAATGAAAGGAATGAATACATTGAGCTCTAGTCGTGGGGTATGACTGTGGGCTTAACGGAATATTGGGAGGGGGGGGGGTGGGGGTGTGGGGGGGTAGTGAGAGGCGGGGGCGTGCGGGGGAGGGGTGGGGGGGGGGGTGGGGGGGAGGACGGGGCGGGTGGGGGAGGGGGCGCGGAGTGGAGTGAGATGCTATGGGGAGATCCTGGGAGCGGGTCTAGCGTATGTGTGGTGATTTGATGCTATTTGTGTGTTTAGGTGTTCTCTTTTTTCTGGTGGTTTTTATGTGCTTTTCATCACCTTCCTTCTGAGCTTTGTTCTGGCTCTTTGTTGTGTCTCGGAGAAAAGAAGAGTCAGATGGTGGGTGGCAAAGGGAGGGTGGTTAAAGAGAGAGGTTGGGAAGGGGGGCGATGCTGTGTGGTAGAGGGTGGAATGATGGGGTTGGTAAAAGAGAAGAGGTTGGGGGTGGGGGGTGGGAGTTTAGAGTAAGGAGGGTGTTGGGGGGATAAGGGGGTAGAGAGGAAGAGGTTGTGAAAGTGATGGATAGAGTGAATGTAAGGAATGAAGTAAAGAGGTGGTGTGGTCTTGGTGGGTGGGGGTGGGGTGGGGGAAGATGTAAAAAGGAAGAGGCGAAATGATTGGGTGGGGAGTAAGGGTGTAAAATTGAAGAAAGAGTGTAAGAGGTAATAGGGAAAAGAGCTGCTAAATGAAAAGAATAGAGAAGGTAAAGAGGTGGGTCTGGAAAAGGAGGTAGAAGTGTGGAAGAGGGGTTGGTCTCGGTTGGGTGGTGCAATAGTAGTGAGGTGTTTATGCAGTATGGAAGATGAAAAAAAAACCACGGAAGATGATGAAGAGCGTGCTTCTTCGTGTGGTGTGATTCTGTTAGCGCTGAGTACCACTAATAAATCCTTGTTTGGTGGTTTTGGTGTGGTTGTGTGATTTGTTTTGGCGTGTGGTTTTTGTTTTTTGTGATCTTTTCTAACTTCGTTTATCTCGTTGTCTTTATAGATTTTATCGTTGTATTTACATATTTGGTATTGTTTTTTTAAATTGTTTTGGCACATATTGATTTATCACCTAAAATCGAATTCTAAGTTATTTTATTTAATCAAGCATAACGCGATAGAAATTATAAACAAGGAGCCGGGTTGGTTGTTTAGTACTGTTTTATGTTTATGGCGGTTTTATTTGTTTTAAACTATTCAAACCCCCCCCCCCTTCTAATTGTTTCACAATTGTATCAGGAGTCTGGTTTTTTGACGAGACATAAAAGATTTATTAAAAATAATCTTGTGATTTTTAAACTGTGGAACGATCGTATGGTGAATCGGAAAAAAAAAAGAAAAAATATTTTAGTAAAGGTGCAGTAAATCTTATGCAAAAAAAAAAAAAAATAAATAAAAAAACCACTCACTGATTTAAGTTTAAATAGTGATGGACTTTATTTTATTGTGAAAAAATAAGAAGAAAAAGAAAAAAAATAGATTCGAAAAAAATAATGTGTGTGAAATCAAAACGATCTAGATTCTTTGGCAATGTTTATTACCCTCTTCTTATGGTTGATGTTTACCTTCCTATTCAAGAAAATAATATATTGCACGGCAACTTTAAAAGTGTGGTGTCTTTCTAAAGGATCTTATGTGGGTGGAAAGGGGTTTTCGGTACCGTTGTTTTAGTGCTGAAAAACAGGATCAGACGATTAAGTTTGAGTGCTTGTGGTAAAAAGGAAACTAGTTCTAAAAGATAATAAAGCTAAAGTTAGGTAATTTAATTGTATTATTTAGACTCCGAATCTTACAGCGAGTAGGAAGAATTATTGAATAAGAGCAATCTCTGTTAGTGGGATGTGCCTTAATCGACCGTAGTAAAGAAACCGGAGTGAAGGAAATTTGGTACATCTTTATTCATCACTCACCAAGGGTAATACGGCAGGCAAGGTGAAGAGATTTAATTAAAGAGTAGAGAGTCTAGAACCTTGTGATGTTTCGCTGAGTTATAATATGAAGCTAATTTTACGCGCGGACGCTGTACACGAATTCATAGGGACGAGGAGAGATCATCTCCGCGCTATTGATAGATGACTTGTTCTTCGTGTGGTTAGAGCTTTAACCCCTTCTAACGCGCAAATGCGGTTACTAGTCTAAAAGCATTCACATCTGTTCGATGAGAAGGGAGTTGTATTTGTCTTTGTTAAGTAGGGTGGGTAAGATTATTATGTTAGGGAAATTTCTTAGGGCATTCATCCTACATTGTGTGCAAGGTTCGGATATTGAAGACTTCTAATGATTAACATCTCTATTTTTTTTCCCCCACTTGATGAACTTATTGGAAACTTGAAAGTATTATGAAAGTAATAATTAAGAATCATGATTCCGAATTGATCAATGGCAACAAACACAAAGCAATAACGAGAACATAAATAGGATCTCTTGCATCGCAAGCCAAAAAAAAGAAGAATCATTTATAACACAAAAAATAATCATCCAAATGATTGGAAGATAGTTCGACTTCTAATAGTGAAGACGAAGATTACGCCCATGGCCTGGAGAGACTTCAATTTTTTTTCAAAAGGCGAGGGAAGATTCGTAAGACAACCTCATGATGAAGAAAGTCCATTTCAAAGAAACAAAGACGACCAAAAATGACAAAGGCAAAAGAAAATATTTTAAATGTTAGAGAATCCAAATATATCATCGGAGAGTGTCCAAAACTATCTAGAAACTACAATCAAAGAGCTTCGTTGGAGAGGATCTGAAGTTGATAGCGCGAAGATGATGAAGGAAAAAGACTTCTAAAGACTGGGAAAATGTCTTATGGCTAAAGTTCTAATGAGGTACTTTCGAAACGGTAAATTCTTTAGTGATGATCAATCATCGTTTTAGATGGAAAAAGACTTTAGATAGTGGAATATAAATCGGACTATGCAAAATAAGTCTAAAAATCATGGGTATCGTATAAAAATAAAGTCACTCTTTAAAACAAATTAAAAATAGCTTATGATAGAAAATTAAAGAGTACTAGGGGAATAAAAAATAAACGATTCTAATTAGAAAAGGTTTTAAAGAGGTGAATGATTGAATATAAAATATCTGTCAAGATCTGTGGTGTTTAAAAATAAAAAACTTAAGGATGAAATTTCCTAAGCTTAATCATTTAATAATAGTAGTAAATCGCTCTAAAAGAAAATGTTAAAACTTCAAAAACCTTCCCGAAAATATACGTGGGTTTAGGAGATTTAATCTTACCAAAGGATCAACTAGTGAGTCCAAACAAGTAAATTTTGTAAAGTCGCAAGAGGTTGAGTCTAATGAAAAAATGATAGAATTAAACTCAAATCCAAGACCAAAATTTATGCTTATAAACAATACTAAAATACTTATTGCAAGCGACGACGAAGTAAAACATTTTTATAAACCTTCTTTAAAACCCGAAGTTGGATTTGCTAAGCCTAAAACAAGATCTAAGACTCCTCCTCCAAAAAGAACTAATAACTCTCACCCTCGGTCTAAAACACCACAACCTAGAAGAGATCATGGTAGACAAAATTATCCTAACAATAATCATTCAATGTGGAATTATTCATAACAACCAAACTTCTCTCCGTGAGGAATGTGTCCACCTTATATGTATCCGAATCAAATGCAACATATGCAAAACATGTTCGGAACTAACAATTTTGAACCCATGAGAAATTAGGGTTCAAGTGGTTGAGTTGTCACAACATTTTGGTGGAGTTGTTCATGAACGTCTCTTGGAATCCGAAGTGTGAATACATTCTTAAAATCTTATGACGGATTTACCAACTAATTTTTCCTTCAACACTTGCTCTCTTGAAGATTTTAAAGAAAATACATTATAGGCAAAGGTATGTATTCTTTTTAAACTTCTTAGATAATAGATCATATGCTAAATGTTAAATGACAATATATTATTTTGTTACATGCTATGGAAATAAGTTATAGTTAATAGAATAAGCTTGTAGAAATAGTGTTGTCACTAGAAATGCCATTTGTTGGTTTTTTAGTTTTAAGAGAATTTGTTCATTATGAACTCATCTCTCACGTAGTTAAATTAAGATACTTGACGCACCTTTATAAAATAGAAATCTTCTATGTCCACTATTAGCAAACTCACGTAGATGAAGAAAAGTGAGTTAGTGGGTAATCATTAACATAGAAGTAGGATTAGTTTTACATCTTACGCCGAAAAGGCATGACATCAAAACACTATGGATGAAACAAATTCCCTTCGTCTACGACGTCCGCTTCGTCTACACGTCTACAATAAACTACGTCTATCGAAATCCTCTCAAGCCTTAACTACATTCTATCGTAATATACTTATCGTCTCTTGAATACTCCAAATCGTGACATTTAATTATTTCATCCGAGATAATTAATGTATTCTATTGACAAAAATTTAATTGAAAAAGTCACTAAATCCTCGTTAAATCTTCTCTCGGCTTGACAACTTGATTACTTCATCCGAAATAATCAAAGTATTTTTAATTAACGAAAAGTTAATTAAAATGTCAATTAAACCGTATCTCGATCCAAAAATCTTGACAACTTAATTATTTCATTGGAAATTATTTAAGTTTAATTATCTTAACAAAAACTTAATTAAAAGTGTCAAGTATTTTTCTCTCGTCCTCAACTCTATTCTATTGAACTATATTATATAAAATAATATTACTAGTAGCTCCCGACGTATTTTGATATTTGAACTTTTACAAAACTTGTCAAAATTAAAAAAAACAAATTTTTTTTCGTTCAGATAGGCGGCCCCTTTAAAACTAAGGGGACCGACCGTGTAAATATAGGCGGCCCCCTTAATAATTAAGGGGACCGGCCTATTAAAATTGCCAAACACCCCATTTCTTTCGTAAAACCCAACTCCAAACACCCATTCTAGCTCTTTCTTTTCCTCCTGCTGCTGTGTGACGAAAACCATAACCAAAAAACACCAAAATTCAAACCTTTAAACACCTATTCGATCCAAATTCGCAAGGGGCAAACACCTACAACGTGATTAACAACACCTATTGTAAGATTTCCTATACTCATCTTTTTCAATTTCATCCAATTTTGTTCTTAATCAAAGTTGGGTATTTTTTCAATTTCTTGGTACTTTTACATTTTTGATTAGAACTAGGAAATACACAACTATAATGATTCCCGTAGTCATAGGAAATCAAAATTCTCAATAGCATTGAATAATTTTTTTGGTTCAAAAATTTTATAAAAATATATACATGTTCTTCAAAAAAAATTTAGAATTTCAAAACAAAAGTATATACATTGTTGATTTATGCCAAAAACACGTTAAAATGTCTATACATTATCCATCGAAACATACATTCATAAATATACATTTTTCGAACTAATGAATAAACCCCACATTTCTCAGTAAACATTGGTTAGAACAAATCTTTCAATATCTTTTTCAACATCATCTCCAATTCTTTTCCCATACAATCCTTACACACAGTTAACACCCCATCATCTGATTCAACCAATGATCTCGGCCTTCTGTCAAAGAGTCCATCGATTTACCAGTGAGCGTTCATTACGTAACCCAATTTGCTCCTTCTTATCAATAGATCTCCCCTTCTTCTTGTAACGCGTTTATACTATGTATATAATCCTGATCATTTCCCGACGCACTTCTGATTCATAATCATGTTGTTAGATGTAGTCTAATGAAGCAAAAACAGTACCCAATATGCAAACTCAACGAACTCTAACCGAGGTATCTGACTCCCTTGATAGAAACCAGACACGAATCCATGATGTGGAGTTTATATTTTTTGTTTTGATACAATACCCTTCCATTTGCAATATTTTCATCAGCGTCTTCATCTACAAAAAAACCTGTTTCTCCCCAATCTGCCTCTATCTATTTAAAAGCATTAGTAGTCCCAGGCATTGAGTGGCAGTCCAACTATTTGATCCAGAACTACTCTTCATCGGGAATGAATATGTGAAACAATTTTGCCGTGGGTTAAAATACAATCCATCTCCGTATTATTTTTGAAACTTTTAACTTGACTCGACACTATGCAGAATTCAATCCATAACCAAGTCCCCCCATGTATTTGCACTTGAAATCAGAGAATCCTTCTTTTTTTAAAACGCGATAAATATTAATTATTAGATGAACATCCCTTACCTTTGCTAGAACTACACTTGAAGTATCAGATAATTCCAATAAATCAGAGTTTTCGAGGGTGCTATTTTTTTTGTTATGGCCAGCCAATACTGCTTATTAGTCCCCTCCTTACCATCAATACCAGATGCATCAGAACGCCTCACATTTTGACTTAGAAAAACGTGACCCGTTTCGTGAGGTTTAGTGTAATTCGATTGTTCTAGATGAATGATTCGGTTAGTGAGTTTGTTTTCGATCGAATAGCGTGCAATTGAAGCAAACAGATGATGACCATCCCAATCCAGATCTTGTTATAGAACATCCAAAGATACGCTTGATCTGGTTTTGAATGAAACGAACTAAAAAAAACGAACCGAACACGACCTGATTTTGATACTTTCGTGCGATGTACACATCTGTCAACCACTATCCTTTGCCTATCACAAAGCTTCCATAATCTTTAGAAAGACAACTAGTTGTTGGCAAAATACGTTACAAAAATCGTGAGTCGAGATGTGTTTGAGATTTTTGGAATTGGGGTTTGGGATGTTGGATGAGGCCGTTCATTTGGAGGATTTAGGTCATTGTATTTGGGGTTTTCAATTTAGGGTTCTTGATTTGGGGATCTTTGGTTTTTTTAAATAACATTATTACTAGAGCGTTTATTACAATCTATTGAACTATATTATATAAAATAATATTACTAGTAGCTCCCGACGTATTTTGATATTTGAACTTTTACAAAACTTGTCAAAATTAAAAAAAACAAAATTTTTTTCGTTCAGATAGGCGGCCCCTTTAAAACTAAGGGGACCGACCGTGTAAATATAGGCGAGCCCCTAACAAATAAGGGGACCGCCCTATTAACATTGCAAACACTCCCATTTTCTTTCTTTTCTAAAACCCAACTCAAACACCATTTAGCTCTTTCTCTTTTCCTCCTGCTGCTGTGTGACGAAAACCATAACAAAAAAACACCAAAATTCAAACCTTTAAACACCTATTCGATCCAAATTCGCAAGGAGCAAACCCCACCTACAACGTGGATTAACAACACCTATTGTAAGAATTTCCTATATACTCATCTTTTCAATTCATCCAATTTTGTTCTAATCAAAGTTGGGGTATTTTTTCACTTTCTGTACTTTTTACATTTTTGAATTAAATCTAGGAAATACAAACTATAAAGATTCCCTAGTCATAGGAAAAAAATTCTCATACATTGAATAATTTTTTGTTCAAAAATTTTATAAAAATAATACCTGTTCCTTCAAAAAAAAAATTTTTTTTTTTAGAATTTCAAAACAAAAGTAAATACAATGTTGATTTAGCAAAAACACGTTTAAAATGTCTATACATTAACCACGAAACAACATTTCATAAATTATACGATTTTTCCGAACTAAAGATAAAGGTTTATAAAAAAACGGGTTGTTCGTTCCTTTTTTAGGATCCTATTTTAGAGTCGAAATTACCATCACTATAATTTTGTCACTTGTAAAAACACAATAACTAGCTTGTATAAGTCATCAATGATATATAAGATCCATATATATAATTATATATATATATATATATATATATATATATATATATATATATATATATATATATATGGGCCGCGTTATATTGAGAACCCATTTTAAGCGCAGAACTTTACAGAACTCTTTTCAACCAATCATAATTTAGTAAATATTAAATGTTTTCATTTAATTGAAAAAGTATATGTAGTCAATGACATTTTTATGTCATACAAATTATACTAATAAATGTCTTCTTTAATGAATGTTGACCTAATGACTTTATTTTAAACATGGCTAATATTTTTATTACTTTTTTAATTTTTAAATTAAAAACGTTTTTAAATCACTTATTTTTTGGAATTTTAAAAAAAATTTTTTACACTTTTTTAATAAAAAACGTTTTTTATTAATTCCTAAAATTTAGGAATTAAAAAATAAACTTTTTTTTCTTCTTTTTTTAGTCAATACATAGTGTTTAAAAATCATAAAAATTTAGTATTATTAATAGATAAAACACAATTTTCACTTTATTGATTTTTTTTATTTAAAAAAAAAAACGTTTTTAACATCCAGTACTATTTTGAAATTAGTTATTTTTAATATTATATATTTGAGTCTTTAACATGCATGTTTTCAAAAAAAATGCATATGTGTATTTTTAATATTGTTAATTTTACATATGTTTCAGCGTATAAATTGTGTAAGGCAAATCACATTGTTCAATCTACTAAAAATGTTTATTGCATATATGTTATCTGATGTACAATTCTTTAATCATTTAAAACTTAAAACCAAATAACATAACCAAGTTACATGTAGCCTCTAAATTTATAACAAACCAAAACATAAATAATACATACAAAATTTGATACAAAATGAAATACAATTCAAATATAAATGTATCTTTTTAAAAATATACATGTCATTCAAAAAACATACGAGTACCCACCCAAAAACACATATGCACTCTTTCAAGAACATATGTGTACTCTTCAACGAACATACGTGCACACTTCACTTTCTCATCAAATTTATTAGAACATACGAGTATCCTTCCAAAAACATATATGCACTCTTCCACTAACATATGTGCACTCTTCCACAAACATATGTGCATTCTTCCACGAACATACATGCATGCTTCACCTTTTTATCAAATTTATTAGAGCATGAGTGTTCTTCCAAAAACATATGTGCACGTGCTTTCGTCAATTAGTTATAACTGCCTTCCAAAAAGATGTATATTTGCAATGATCACATAAATTTCATAATTAAAGCATCATAAAACACAAAAACTTGTCTAGAAACAAAAACAAAAAATTGATAGTTAATTAGCAATAAAAATCAATCATCAAAACAGAAAAAAAAACAAATACCAGTTATGTTAACATATATGTTTAATACAATTTTTACGTCGTTAAATCAAAAATTAAAAAAATAATGAATAAACAATCAAATCAAAAAAATAATGAATAAACAATCAAACCCATTTGAGTTTGTTCTAGTTTTTTGAACCTGACGTCCCATTTTTGCCTTATGTGTGTAAAAATTGAATAATATTACTTATTTCTCGTCGAACTAAAATAAAAGTCATGTCAATATGTTGGATCCCCGAATCCCACCAGGTACATGAAGACTACGAGAGTTACAAATAAATTAAATGGCAACTTTCAAAAGAAATAAATAACAGAAACAAAATGACTGATGTAGATGCATACCTTTAAAACATTCAAAATAAATTAAATGGCAACTCACGAACATATATTCAAGATAGATGAATCAAAGTAATTAATCTAATTTATTTTAAGTTATAAAATAAATTCCTTTAGTTAATTAAAAAAAACCTTTAAAATATTCAAAATAAATCATAAATCATAAAAAATCTGAGCCTTTCTTATCTTCAATAGATTAGGCTTCAAGAAATCACCAACTTAAGGCGAGGAGAACGCAATACCAAAATAAAAAACCATTAACATATTTATAACAAAAAAAAATATTATTCCACTGGTAATAATCAATAAAGAGATCAACTTAGGGATGTTTTGGATTTTCGATTGTAATTAGAAAACAAATGATTGATAATTTAATCAAACCAAATTAGAATAAAAAAATACACATTCATCAATGAGAATTATCTATATCTCATGTTGTGATCATATTAAACAAACAAACCTGGTATTTTTTTCAATGATGATGGTGGCTTATTTTTCAGATCAAGGAGACGATTTATTTTTTTTAGATGAAAGAGGCGATCAAACCCTTTGAGAACGTGTGTTTTGATTGTAGGAGTTAATTCCATATTAATTGGCCTATTTAATGGGGGTGGTTAATAAGAAGATACAATTACATTAACACCCTTCTGTTGCTATCAAAAATGTCGTAAATACCCTTCCAGCAAAAAGAAAAAATTAAATGATCTTTTCGGTTATTACAATTATGCCACTTTATATTACAACCATTGATTATTTCATCCAATGGCTAGATTACTATAAAATATTCTGTAGAGTTTCTGTCTATAAAATGGGGTTGCTCAAAGAAATAACATAACTATATATATATAATATATATATATAATATATAAAATAATATATAATATATATATATATATATATAATATAATATATATATATATAATTATAATATATATATATATATATATATATATATATAGTTGATACATTTATAAAAATACATAAAATAAAAGGGCGTTTGGTTTAACATTTTAAAACATAGTATTGAGTCAAAACAAACACCATTTAACTCTCATCAAGTAAAAAATAATGAACTTATATTTTTCAACATATATACAAAGTTAACCGAATATCGTTCTGAACAAAATTTAAACCAAGTTTTGTATTGATAAGAGAGTGTTTGTTTCATCTTCTAGATGTTGAAATATATAATTAATATATACTCTTTAACATCCTAAATTAAGTCAAAAATAAATTAAGAAACATATAGATCACTTCTTATGTTTTTATTTTTAGAGTCGAAGTAATCCTTATACCACATTTGTCATTTTTTAAAACTTTTTTTTGTAACACTTTATTTTGTTGTTATCGTTTTAGGTGATAATCATGCCTCGAGCGACCATTGGTGACACCTCTCTTACCCGTTCTTACATTACCAAAGTATCCCAAACACCCGGTATCTCTCCTTCTATCGCTCACTTCTACAAACCCATCAAAGATCGATGTATTCATGAAGGTAGAGTTGTTGATCAACTTTACTACATATCTGATCACATCGATCGTTGTTTTTCCAACATCCGTCTCAATTGTCTCTACAAAATTAACAAGCCAATTGTCCCTCGTTTTGTTCTAGACTTATATAGTCAAGTCACTCTTCAAGGAGATTGGAGTCATTCTTATCTCCTTCATGATTCAAAACGAATTCATCACTCTCTCTCTCTCTCCAACAATTTGGTCAAATTCTTAGAATTCTATTCAATGGCCAAGCCGTCTTCATAAATGAATGGGATATTGGTTCTGTTGCATACTCACAAGAAACCGAAGGACCATATCATAATGACCTTCCTACTCCTGAAGAAATTCATCAATTTCTTCAATTCGAACGTGTTGACCTTAACCGCACCATCAAAATCAAAAACGTCATTCTTTTACCAAATCAAGTTCTAACTAAAGAGCTTAGACGTGATTTGAAGAGATGGAACGAACTCATTTATGAAAATGTGTTCGGATTAAGAGGACACTAGGACCATCTCCCAGCTTGCCTTGCTCATATATTATATTATATTCTAGCCGAGCAACAATATAATCTCGCTTATTTCTTTGTCAAAAGAATTGAAAGTGCACGAGCAACTCCTAAAGCCCATCTTCCTTATGGTATGTTCTTGACACGTCTCTTTCGACATGTTATGAAACATTACCCTCATCTTGACAATGGCATCTACAATGTATTTGATAATGTCATGCGTCCACTCGCTTTAAAACAAACCTGCCAACACGAAGTGATCGTGGAAAAGCCCGTCACTCTGTCTCATCAACTTCTGTTCATCATAACCGTGGATCTTTATCTCGCCAAGGAGATGATGATAAGGATGATGGTTCTTCTCGTGCTAGTACCCCATCTCCCACTACTTACCTAAACTCTCTCGAACCACTCAATTACCAGCGATACCAAATTCCCTCTCCTTCTCAGCAAAGTGATGATCTTCTCTTCGAGCGACAAACCGAATTGCTTAATCAAACCCAAGAGATCCATAAAGAGGTTAGAGGTGGATTCAAGTCATTCGGAAAGGCATTGCGAGGAGTCTTCGGCAAGAAAAAGAAGTGAAGATGTTGAGTGATAACTAGTTTGGTAGAATAATTGGTTTAGGATCTTGTGTGAACTTATGTTAATGTTTATGTTTATGTTTAATTAATTATGTGATGACAACCCGACTTAGTCGGAAGAACTTGAACTTGTTTAAGCTTGCTTAGAACCTCTAATTGTTATACTAGTATGCTTTTAATGATTGTTCTTAGCTCATACATTTTTTTATTATTGCATGCATGCATGATATACTTGTTTCTATGAATATATATGTTCACATAGGACTTGCTGCAAATTAACCACCAAAACACAACCTTTCTTACAAAAATTTTACAAAAATCAAAATTTTTGGTCGTTTGGAAATCATCAGGTGGGCGGCCCCCTTAATTAATAAGGGCGGCCCCCTTATCAATAAGGGGACCGGCCACCTGGTTCACGTATTTTACTGTTTCTTTCTGCTTTTTGCCCCTCTTTTACCAAGCCTCGGCTATCCTTACCCAGAAAGCTCGAACAGATTTTGGACAATCCTAAACTAATTCAAATTCATTTCATTTCCAAACCTTTTTCTTACAATAAATTCCCTCCAAATGCATATCACCAATTCATCATCTTCTTCATCCATTATCAACCACCATAAACCTCTATGGCATCCACTAGAGCCTCCATTTCAAAAGCTTCAAAAAGACCAAAAATCAACATCATTCAACCAAAGTAATTGTTTGTGGATTTAACCCAAGATGACACCAAAACTCCATCACCTAAACATCAACTCTCATCACCTAGTTCTCCTAATGCACCCTCCAAAACACCATCAACCAAAGATGCCTCTTCATCCTTTTACCAAATGGTTAGTTGAACTCATCAACATCACTTTTACCAAATGGTTAGTTAAACTCGCCAACATCCCTTCCTCCAAGAGTTTCTCCACCACCTCCAACTCATGAAAATGCATCAATGGACATCGCTCTCACCCTCTCACCAATTACTCCACTTGATGTCCAAATTAATTCTCCATCACCTTCTCTACCTATCTTTGGTCATCCTATTCCTTGGAACCTTTTTTAGGCACATGGAGATTCATGTTTGTGTTGCATTCACAATTGTAGTCTCATATTTAGATTGAGAGATGAACTCTAATACATGTTCTCCTACGTTGAACACATGCTTTCACAACCTCCCTTTCTAAACACTCCACCACCATCAACCTCACCAAACTAAACATACTCTATGTTTAGTTAACATTTTCAAATAATTATCAACCAAACCTTTTGCAAGCAAGTCCCATGAAATTTTAGGAATGTTAAAATATTTGTAGTTTAAGTTTGATGAATGATGTACTAATATACTTCAAGCATATTATTTTTATTTTATGCATGTATGATTGTGTTGTATACACAATTTTTTATTTTAAATGCATGGTCTTTAATATTATGTTATCAAGTATGCATTTGTTTGTACTTAAAATTTGATGTATGCATATTATTTTTTCTTTCTTTGCTATATGTTAGAAAAATTGGTATTGTTCTTCTAACTTGTTTTTTTAGCAAAGACACCATAGCTCGATTCTTTGGTGCCCTCGAATGAGGGAGAGTACACATCAAGGGGGAGCATTTATTTCGTCGTTTTTACTAATATTCATCGGCGAAGCCTTTTTGATTCTACAAAAATGGGGAGAAATGGAAATAAAACTCACTTAATACTTGTTTAAAAATTAATTTTTCATTTAATGAGTTAAGATTTTATAATCATCAAAAAGGGAGAGATTGTTGATAGAAATAATGCCCAAAAACGTTATTAATATTTTTCAACCTCTCTATATTTTGATAATCACAAAATGTAAAAACATCAAGTGTAAAATTAAATGCAAACAAGTAATTAGTAGTAAATTTTCATTTCGAAAATTTAATCGCTTAAAGGTATGAATAATAAATGCTTAATGTATTTTATTATCAAAGGATTTTTTATTTAACCTTACACTTTTTATAAAAATGACACAAATATTTTTATATCTTTTACAAAACATTTTTAGAATTAAAAGAAATGTTTTATTCAAATACATATTTTGAATTCAAATTTTATACCCAAAAACGGCTAGAAATGTTCCAGAACACACCTCCTCCAGAAAAGACAAAAAAGGAGTGTCAGAGCTGGGCGGCCCCTTAATTTTAAGCGGACCGGCACCCTAATTAAGGGGACCGCCCAGACAAAAATCCAGCTCAGCTGGCCTATAAATACTAGACTATTCCTCACTGATTTTCTCACCTTTTGCACACACTTTCTTTTTGTTCTAAATCAGTTTATACTCTCCTACAAATCCTTTGATCATTTAATCATAAATCTTTATTTCTAAGTGATCCAAGCTTAATTTCTCAATTGCAAGAGAAGAATACTTCTTATCATCAAGTCAAGAAGTGTTATAGTTTTGTTCGTGTTGTTGTGAAGTTGTGTTAGATCTTGTAAATCATTTGTGTATATTGTGAAGGTGGTAGAATGTGGTGATTATTATAAGTATAGTTAGATCGGGGTGATCTTAGTTAGTAGTGTTAAATTGGTGTGTTCGTAGTAGTGTCTTGGTTGTAAAGAGAAAAGAAGAGAAGGTGTAAAGTAAAAATAAGTAGTGAAGCAAAGAGAAGTCGTGAAGTGAAGCAAAGTTGTGAGGTGTTGTAAAGTGGTGTGATTAGCATACAAGAGTTGTGATAGATTGGTTCTAGCTTGTATTAGAACACGGTGATAGATTGGTTCTAGCTAGGATTAGAACTCGACATTTAGCTTAGTGTCGAAAATTGGTGTAAGCTATATTGTGTACGGTTTTCTCCGCCTAAAGGGAGCTTGTTGACGTAGGTGGAGAAAACTCTCGATGTTTGGTGTCGGGGGAGTTGAGTTTAGGGGCGAAGAGGAGCTTCGTTACCGAACTACTATAAATCCTCGTGTTGTGGTTTGATCTTTCCATCTCTTATCTCTTATCTTGCACATTTATTTACACCTTATCATTACTCACATGATTAGTTAAATTGTCAATATTGTGCATATTGTGAATTCACATAAAGTCGAATCTAAGTTTTTATAAACAAACATAACATTAATTTAAAAAGTGGTAAACTATTCAACCACCCTTCTAGTTCTCCACAGTAACCACAGAGGGTAAACGTAAATGTTAAAAATAAAATTCATAACATATAGGATCAATATGTAAAATAATAAAAATACGTAGGGCATGTAGACTAATATTTAATCTAAAGTCGGGTTCACGTTTAATAAACGTTTTACTACAAATGTGAGATAACCTATCCGGTTAACCGTAAAAAATAAATTTTATTCAAAAGTAAAATAAATAATGTAAGTATGAAAATTAAATAATGACCTGAAATTTATGTAGTGATAAAAAAGTAAATTTCTTTTCTTTGAAAACACGAGGTCTCATACCGCAGTATCGAAAGCATTGACTTGAGCTACCAAACTTTCAATGTTTTGAGTTCATTCTCAAGACCGAAAAGATTCTCTTTTTGTTATTAGGATAAACGCATTGAAGGTACATACTCCTTTTATTTGATGTTAGTGTTGCAATTGACATTTTATTACAAGCCATTATTTGATGCGTCGGGTCCTGAACTAAATGTCAGAAAGCCCATTAATGACTTAGATTAGGACCAAAACCTTGGAATTCCATTTAAGCAAGATGCCAAAGGTTGACCAAATTTGAAACCATTTGAATGTGGTGTCAATTGATGCTAAGAAGTTGATTCAACGGAGGACTAGAAATGGGTTGATTCATTGGAAATAATGCTGCTTGGAATCAACGGAGATTTAAATAGTTCCTTTTTGTTTTTCCATTGATTATGAAAACTTGGATTTTCTTGTGGATTTTTAAATCTTGACGAAGAAGAAGATTTCTATCTATTGTTAAAAATCAGTGCTTTATTTTGAGAATTCATTTTAGAAATGAATGGAAATCTTCAACTATTTGGAAATTTCAAAGCAGAGTCATTCTTGTTTTGTAACGAAAGCATTTCTGATTTTGAATATTTGAAACGTTTTGAATGACTTTGCTTTGGTCTCTAAACTTGCTTTACCAGTGTAGAGCGAGAATTTAGAGTTTTAAGAAACTGCTTTTTCTTACTTGAATCACTTGAGATCAAAACCTTTTGAGGAGTCAATGTTTCAAAAACTTCAGGTTTCTTAGAAAACTTTCTATCTTTTTGCAAAGAGTATGTTGTAAACTAAGATTCTTTCTTCTGAAATGATTTTAATGATTCACCCGTGTAAATATTCTTTGAAACACTTACTTTTGGTTTTGAAAAGTTTGAAATTGGAGATTTCCCTTTGTCCCGGTTTAGATCATTAAACTTTGCTTTTAGGGCATTGTATGATATTTTCAACTCGCTATATTCTTTTTGATTTGAAATAATATCTTGTGATGCCAACTTTGATTCTAAAGAAGCAATTTGTTTCATAAACTGATCTTTTTCAGCTTTAAAGTCTTGAATCTTATGATCCAACTGTCGTTCAAGGACAACTTTTGTATTTTCATGTTTTTTAAAATAAGTTTCAAACTTGTCCTTTTTTTAAAAGTCAACTTTAGCATCGTCAAAATCTTTTGTTTGTTGAGCTAAATTCATTTCGAGCTCCTTAATCTTTGTTTCAAAACTTGATGTTTCATTTTCGAAAAATATCTTTTTCACCACGATTATATGATTCAACTTTGAAGGGATCATAATCATACAATGATTTTTGAAGGAAATCATTTGAGATTCGAGAGTCAAACTTTTTCTTTTTCAATGATTCAATCTTTTGAAAAACTTTATCAAACTTTTTTTCCGCAAATTTAGACAACAGAGACTTCAATTTTTCTGCGTCGTTTTAAGAAACATTTGAACTTTATGTCTGAACTCGTGAACATTTGATTGAATCAAACATGTTTTGGTAAATCGTTTTCAAGTGTTCATTTCCTTTTAGTAATGAAGTGACACTGTATTCCAATTCGATGTTTATGGTTTCAAGATCTTCAGTGTCAAACTTGATTTTGGCTTCATCTCTCTTATTACTTAAAACATGACCATTTTGTATGGATGTTGAAGATTTGTTTTCAGGTTTAAGTTTAAGAGAAATGAATATGCTCCGTTTGCAATGGCCTTTTTACTAGAACATCGTTTTTCGTAATTTATTCTTTGAACATCGGCAGTTATTTGATAGTCAGTTATGTTCTTTTTGAGACAACGGTTTTCATTTTCTAAAAAAGTGTTTTGCTTAAAAATCTCATTCTCATACACATGGCTATATGACTTAGATTTGACTGACTCAAACTGGGTTTTGAAAAATTCTTGTTGAATGTCCAAAATTAAACACGTTTCATCAAACTCTTCTTCAAGAGAAGTTACATACTTTAAATCATCTTTCATTTATTTGAAAAGACTCTTTTCAAAGCAGTTTAGTTGAAGATTGACATTTTTAACTAATGGGTCAAATTCATCAGACAATCGATTTCTAGCTATCCTTTTGACATTGTCTTCAAAACTCGAATGCCAAGATTCTCTCGAAGAGGGTTTTTCTTTGAAACAGATTCTTTTTCAAATTTATGCATTGCATGTTTGACATGGCAAAAATATGTCATTGGAAGACTTTTCTAAAGTTTTGGATCATACTTACTCAGTTGAGCATGTTCCAAATGTTTTTTCAAATTTTCAGTTTGTTCCAAATGTTTTTTCAAATTAACATTTCTTTTTTTCAAAGGAACTTTTGATGGTTCTTCAAATTGAGTCTCACCATATACAAAGCCATGATACGTGAGTGGAGATTTTCTTTGTTTTACTTTCAAAGGTTTTTAGCTTCACATTTTAATTCTTCTTCAGACATGATCTTATGATGATAAAGCTCATCTGTTCCCATTTCGTCAATGTTATACAAACATGGTGTTAACTCCTTGGATTTGCTCGATAAACTTGGGTTTTCAACATCATTTTTGTTCTCTAAGCCAAGGCCTTGTTTTCCCGTATTAACATTGTCTTCTTTTAGAAGCAGCATTCGAAGAATCGGGTCAGTCTATGCCGCTTTTCGAAGTCTGTTATTGAGATCGTTTATTTGTTTTAAAAGCTCTTGATTTTTCTTTTCAAGTTCGTTTTTTCTTGTTAAAATCAGTTGGACATACTCATCAAACTTTCCATTTTCCTTGGCGAATGTCTTATCTTTTTCGCAAGCTTGAGATTTAAGGTTTGAAATTTCATCATTTAAAAGCTTAATCTTTTTGCAATATTCATATTCAATCGTCTTTTCTTTTGCAAAATGTTTTTTCTTTTTCCTTATATCTCTCAAGCTCGTTTGTCAATAAGGCATTTGCTTTTTGAGCTTCACGATTAACCTTATTATATTTTTCAACATCACATTTGAGGTTATTGATCAAGAAAGCAAAGAAAGCACGTTGTTGCTCATAATCTACATCATCATGTTCTTCCTTTCCTATATCCTGATCTAAATTTGGTATCTTAGAAATAATATTACTATTATTCTCATTCACCATATATGTGTCTAGAATAGATTGAGGTTGTTCATGATTTTGCATCCCATGAACAAACATATTTTTAAACATATCATGATGTACCTCAAGTACTATATCACTGTCATTTGAAGGTCTAATATAAGCATCTGCATCATTCCTTGCACTGTTGCTTTCATTGTCATAACTTCTGTTTTCATTCCCTGGTCTGCTACATTCATTCCTTGAACTGTTGCATTCATTCTGCTGTTATGACGATGTAATGGAGTCAACTGTGCTTTGCTTAGAAACCAAACTAGCATCCAATGATATACCCTCAATGATCAAACTAGCTTCCAATGTTGTACCTTCAGTGACCAAACTAGCCTCCAATGATGTACCGTCAGTGCTCAAATTCGCCTCTAATATTGTACCCTTAGTGACCAAACTCTCTTCCTCTTGTATCTTTCTTTCTTTCAGCCGTTTTTCAATCTTCTTGATCTTGAACTTCTCGACATCATAAATCTTGCATCATTATTTGATCATCTTTTGCCAGCTTTTATTGTGAAAATCCGAAGCATTTGCCTCTTTCTAGTCAAAAAATTTCTTGAACGGTATTCTGAGTACTTCAAAGCAAGTCTTTGAATCATGCCCATAAAAATTGTAGTCTTTCAAGTTGCCATTGTAATTGATTCAAATTGTGATACATCTTATCTATGAAGGTTTGATGCTCTTCATGGAAGAATATACGGAGCAGACGTGTGAACATAATTAAGGGGCCGTTTGGTTGGTTGTTGTGAATCACAATGGGAATAGGTATTGGTATCGAGTGGAATGGCAATGATTGTATCATTCTTATAGTTGTTGTTTGGATCGATCTATAAAATACGAGTATCAAATGCTACACCATTATTCAATATATTGCAAAGAAAAAAATATATTAAAAAAAATAACAAATGGATTACAAAAGAAACAGTTTAAAAATCAATTTCATCATGACTTCTTTCAAGGAAACACATATCATCTTCACTTTTAAACATTTTAATAAAATGACAGAAACTTATAAATAATTAAATATGCAGCATCTTATTTATAAAAACTCACATTTTGTAAAAGTCACTAATTTTTTGCCATCCTCTTTGCACACGATGCAAGAGTATTGAAGTATAAAAACTTGCATAAGCAAGTTCGATCTATTGCACAAAAATGAAATAAGAAAAACATTAATGGCATGGGAAGAAGAAAACGATGTTTTAATAAAGTGTGATGGAGGAAGAGATAGTGTTTGTGTGGTCCACATGTATGATATCAGATACTACCTTTAAAGAGTGAGTATTGAAATCTATGAGTATGATAGAGGATATTTATATATTGCTTTGTAACCAAACATTTGCAATGGATATCATAGTGATAGTTTGATTCCGACACCCATGAAACAAACGCTTCCAAGTAGTAGTAGATTTTTTTGTTTCTTTTTGTTTCTTTTCTTTAGTTTTCTTTTTTGGTTTACTTTCTTTTTTTTCACAAGTAGAGTAAGATTGAGTATTTGAAGTTAGTTAGTGTTATTTCGGTTTTCAACTTATTGTAGCTTAAATTTCTGGCTTATTGTAAGTTACTCTTTTTAGCTTATAAATGGAAATGGTTTGAGTTTGTTTGGATCTCGTTTTGCTTATTATCTTAGCTTAAATCTTTTATTTTCTTCTTTTTTTTGAAAACTACAAGTGGCTTATTTCGTTTTGCTTATTTCAAACATGAGCTTATTCGAGTGAGAACAAAGGTGGAATGAGTTCTAAACTCGGCTTATTAATAAGCTTGTAATACCTTTGGATTCGATTGGCTTATTTAGAGCTTATATTCCTAGATCGAGTAAGCAAAGTTTTAGCTTATTCGTTTGGATCTAGCTTATAAAACATAAATAAGCTTCGGCTTATTCAGATCCTTTTTCTCTTTTCTATTTTTTCTCTAGCTCGATTCGAACTAAGAACAAGGTGCAACGAGCTTATAAGATAGGCTTATTTTCAAATAAGCCTTTGACACCTTAATAGTTTCGAGAGCTTATTGCTTAATATTAGCTTTTAGCTTATTGCTTATTATGTTATATAACATTCTTGGGACAAAACGCTGCCGTTTTGTCCATGGGTTGCTACAGTACCTTTTTGGGCTTCTATTTTTGGGCCGGCTTGGGCCAGCCCAATTGGTTTTTTTTTTTTTTTTTTTTAAATTTGTATGCACAAAGTAGGAGGGAAAAAAATTACAAAAGTTCCGATTTATTCAGATAAAAAAAATATTGCGCGGAAACATCTTCGTTACCTAATAATTTTAATATAATCGATTGGACAATAGTACAATCCCCAATGATATTAAAAAAAACCATATAGAAAAAAAACATTCTTTTTAAACATGAGGTTCAACACATAAGCTATATTAAAATATAATACACATTCTTTCGATGGACAAAAACGCTTTGTCGTTTCTGTACATGGGTTGAGACAGTACCTTTAATGGGCCTTCTTATTTTTGGCCGGTGTGGCCATCCAATTGTTTTTTTTTTTTTTTTTAATTTGTATGCACAAAGTGGTTGGAGGTAAAAAAATTACAAAAGTTATACGTCTTTTATTCAGATAAAAAAAATACCTGCGGAAAAACTTCAGTTACCTAATAACTTTAAATATCGATATGGTCACAAACAGTTATAAAACCCCTTCTGTCATTAAAAAATAAACCAAGATAGCAAAACAAATAACACTTAAACATGAGGCTCAATAACACATAGTCCATATAAAAAAAAATTGTTACTAATATACACATTTTGTCGACAAAAATAGCTAAATCGCATAAAATTGTGGCCCAAAATCTGCCAAAGTAAAAAAAAATACCAAAACGGTCCCTCAAACTTTTAACTATTTATGATTTTCTTACACAAAAAATCCCGTAAAAAATTAACAAAAAAAACACGTACAGTTTTTATTGGTTCACAACTTTTTTATATCAACGGCCAAAAAAAAAGATATCGAACCGTCTCAAAAAAAAAAATTCGAGAAAATTGAACCCGTCCCACGCAAAAAAAATTCCAAATTCGTTACAAAAAAAAAAGGAAATATCGGGAAAAAAATTCTAGCAAAAAAAAAAAAAACCCCAAAACAAAAAAAGTTGTTCAAAAAAAATGCTTAAAGCTGGCTCCAGTAAAAATAAATACAAATAGGACCTCACCTTTAATCTATTTACGATTTTCTTACACAATGATTCCCGTAAAAAAAACTTTTACAAAACACGTCCCAAAAATGGAAAAGGACGAGCCCGAAGATAGTTTTTTTTTCCAAAAAACCTTTAACTGAACCCGGAAGACGAATAGAAGAGAACCACGCGTCCCATTCTGAGAACGAACGCCAAAGCTGGAAATCGATCTCCCACCAACGGCAAACACGATGCAAAACCTCCTGAGATAGAGAACATCGAAATAACAAATGTTGGACATCCTCTTCATCCGAATATACACATTTGTCGACAAACTAGCCTAAAATTCGCATAAAATGTGGCCCAAAATCTTGCCCAAAGTAAAAAAAAGAACTAACCCAAAATTAGCCTGAAATCTGGCCCAAAGTAAAAAAAATACAAAACGGTCCCTCAACTTTTAACTATTTACGATTTTCTTACACAAAAAATCCTGTAAAAAAATTAACAAAAAAAAACACGTCAAGTTTTTATTGTTCACAACTTTTTTACATTCATCGGCCCAAAAAAAAGATATCGAACCGTCCCAAAAAAAGAAAATATTCGGGAAAAATTTAACCCGCCCCAACGCAAAAAAAAATCCCGAATCGTACAAAAAAAGGAAATATCCGGGAAAAAATTAGCCAAAAAAAACAACCCAAAAATAGTCTAAAATCTGGCCCAAAGTAAAAAATATATATATACAAAACGGACCCTCACCTTTTAACTATTCACAATTTTCTTACACAAAAATTCCCGTAAAAAAAATTTACAAAACCGTCCCAAAAAAAGAAAATATTTGGGAAAAATTTAGCCCGTCCCAACGCAAATTTTTTTTCCCCGAATCATGAAAAAGAAGAAAATATTAAAAATTAGCCCCACCATAACGCATCGCCAAAAAAAACCCCCGGAACGTAAAAAAAAAATTAGCCCCGCCGCAACGCGCGGGTTCTTTTACTTGTTTAAAAATTAATTACCCAAAATATAATAACAGTATGTATTAGCCGAGGTTATGTTTTTGGGTAAAAGCTATAGATAAACCTACTTACGTTTTTGTCTCGAATTGAACCTCTTACATTTCTATTATCATATTTAACTCAAATCTTTCAAATATTGATTCAATTTGACTAATTTTGTTACCGGTTACCAGTTACTTTTTGCCATGGATAATTTTATAAAAAGTTAAATATTTTATCATTTTAGTACATCCACATAGATAATTTTATGTCAGTTAGAAGGCTGTCAAACTCGCGAGTTTACACGTAAGATCGTACGATCTTACGTGCCCACCTGATAAAATCGTGTAGGATCGGTGTAGGATCGCATCAGAGGCAGGATCGTAAGTAGGATCGTAAACTCACACGTAAGATCGTAAGATCGCGTGTCGATACGAGTTTACCAAATTACCAAGTTACTAACTTACTGACTTACATACTTACTAGCCCATTACTTTTTTAGGCCCAAAAAAGAACAATACGAGTCCGCTGATCTCAGTAACAAGTATTGACGTTTCATTTCAAGATTTTCTAATCAATAAACCTAATTATCCGCTTCCCCCAAATTGAAATTACATGAAACAAATTAGGGTTCTTTTTCTCATGTTCTAGTTACCTGAAGCAAAAAGTTTCTTACAGGTAATTGTTGTTTTTTCTTTTATCTTTTCATAGTTTTAACCTTCAAGTTTTAATTTAGATAGCTTAATTGTAGTGATACTAGTGATGTACTTTGTTTTGAGATATTTATTACGCAAGTTATGTAATTTTATTCCGCTAAATCGTAATTGTGACGATTGAAACTTGACTTTTTGTGTTTTACTTTTACTTTGGTATTTTAAATTTAAACTTTGACATTTTTAAGAGGATATTATATAAATTTATCTTTGATGATGAGTAGAAATAAAAATCGTTTGACTTGTTTATCCGTTGCTTACAGAACATGATAAATTGGTAAGATCTTACGATCTTACGATCTCGATCTTGCAACGACAAAAACGATCCCAGGTGGGATCTGTGACAACCCAAGAATTTCCGTTCAGTAAATTAGCCGTTTCCGTGTAGTAATTTTAATTTTTAAAAGTTTCATTTAGCTTTACCGTTTAACCGAGAAGTTATTTCGTTATTATCTGAGAATTCGTCACCGGGAGCGAACCGGGACACCAAACGTTGTAGTATTTTGACAATAGCTACGTTTTTATGTTTTAAGGCAATGTTTAAAATTTCGTAACTTTTCGTGATGTCGTTACTCGATTCGTTATTTACGTGTTACGTGTTTTAATTTATCTATACTTTTTTGTGCATGCATGCTTGGTAAATTAATTCATCAACTAGCACTAGTTCCCTAAAAACTTGGAGACCATTTTGGTCCCCCCTTGCCTTGTTATACCGTCGAACAAACACCCATTTGCACTCTCTTGGATGCCAAAATTTTGAATAATATTCCTAGACAAGCTTGCATGGTTTATGGAAATAGGACTAGTACTAGCAACCTTGTGATAGGAGGATCAAATTAGTCCCCTTTGGTTGTCCTCCCCTTATGTCCGATCGGTTATACACACTCACATATGTATGTGTTGTAAATTCTTGGAGCTAGCTTATATATTACCATAACTCATTTGCATATTCATTTTCACACACACACATAAACTTTGTTCACTCTTTTTCCTTTCTCTCTTTGAGTTCGGACGCCT
>BQNB010047633.1:0-43003 GCA_026074375.1 Tanacetum coccineum | reverse complement strand
TTACCGAATAATCAACAAAATTAGGGTAACTCCTTAAAGTAAAATAAATTTTACAAAAGGGGTGCGCCTTTTTCGTAAGAGACAAACGGTAAAAAAAAAATTAAATCTTTGGTTCGGGAACTTATTGATGGATAATACTTCAGTTGAAAGAATTATTTGTTGGTGTTCTTTTACCAACTTTGTAAAATTTTTATTTCTTATATTCACGAATTCACAAGAAAAATCGAAAAATCCGGAAGAGCAAATATTTTTGTATTTTTCTTATTTATTAATCTTCTACTTATACTAATAAAAAGAAAAATATTTTTTACTTTTTATATTTTTAATTTTTTTTGTATTTTTGATTTTCTCAAAAATGTAACTTTCAAAGACGAAAGGTTCTTCATACCAAGATCGACAAATGCAAACGAAGGAATTTTAATCACAAATCCCCAGCAGCGACGCCAAAAACTTGATGTTCAAGTTGTAATACACGTAATAATATCCAAAGTATAGAAAATTCCAAAACTACCCTTGAGGACAAAGGTAGTAGGAAAAATCTTACCAAAATACTACACGTTTAATCGGTAAGTGATTACCGGGTCGTTTTCTCAAAGATTTATGAAATTGAGACCTCGTTTGTTATTTGGACAATGACTTGAATTGGTTCGAAGATGATTTGTTTTCTAAAATCTTAATAGTGAGCAAATAAAGGGACAATTAAACCTAGCTACGGAAAAATGATAACGGGAAATAAAGTAAACACGACAAATAAGCTAGAATACTAAAATTAAACCCTAAATACTTTTCTAAACTTTTTTTAAATCCTAAATGACTATTTGAAAGTAAAAAGCGAACATTCTAAACCGGGAGTAATTTGAGCTAAAAACGAAGAAAACGAGAACGGGGATCGAATCCCGTTCTTTAAAAATTGAACTTTCAAAATATTAACCCTACGGAAGTAAATTTCAACCTAAGCATAAAATATGATAAAAGAAAATTTAAAAAAAAAGAAAATTATTTTTTTGATTATTTTTCTATTTTTTTATGATTTTTTAAAGTTTTTAACTAAATTAATTCACGAAAAATATAAAACTTTAAGCTAAAAATCCTAAATTTTTTCAAAAAATAGCTTATAATAAGCAAGATGCATGAAAAATAAGAAATCCTAAATTGTTAAACTAAATAAGCCGGGAAAATTCAAATAAGCAATCGAATTGCTTATTATATATAAAGTTAAAAAAGGGTTAAAACATTTGATTGTGTAAAGATGGATGTAAAAGTCCCAAGGGCACATTGGTGAGAGGTGTGTGTGTTGAGGCTTTATAAAAGGGTAGAGGCTAAGTTGAGGTCGGGGGTTCGAGTCTTGCTCACCCCCGATTTCCTTGGTTTCCTCTTTTTATTTTTTTTTGCAAAAACCTAAAAAGCAAAGTTGTAAAACTAATGAAAACTAACAATTTTTATAAAAACAGCTACTTTTGAAACTTAAGAAATAAGCTGAAAAAGGCTAAAAATTAAGACAGAAACACTTAACACATTTTTTTTTACTTTTTATCAAGACCAAATAAGCTAGAAAATATAATAAGTAAAGGCTAGAACCAAATAAGCTATTTCTGACCTTAAACTATACTAATAAGCTAGTCTATACTAGAAATAAGCAAAAAGAAAAGGCAATAAGTTGAAAAAGCACTATGGACAATTCTGCAAACCAAACAGACAGATAGGACACCTTTGAGCTTAATTTCCAATTAGCTAATGGATCCTTATGGGAATAAGCTCTACACCAACTTAAAGCTTATTTAAAAGACTATCTAAAACTTTAATCAAAAACTAATTTGAAACTCAATTAAGCAATTAAAAAGCTGAATGAAAATCTTCTTTTAACTTTCACCTATGTTTTTGGATTTTTAAGAAAAGACAAAATAAGCTAAAGCTAGACTCTAATAAGCTATGAACTACTAGGAACCAACCTAATAAGCTATTAAAAACTAAGACTAAGCAAAAAACTAAAGGTAATAAGCTAAAAACCTCAATTAAGCACTATATGAAAAACTGACAACCAAACAGTCCCTTAAGGTGACTTTGAGCTTATTTTTAGATAAGCTAAAGGATCCTTATGGACTTTTAGCTTACACTATCTTAAACCCTGGCCAAAAAGCTACATAAAACCACTTTTAAAAAGTATTTTGAAACTCAAATGCTTAACTCAAAAACTTAATGAAAAAGCTGCTTATGCTATTTTACCTTACTTTTGGTTTTTAAAATAAAAGACAGAAAGCTAATTTTAAGCTTAAAAACAGATGACTAAATAGGCTATTTAGACTAAAATAAGTTCAAACTAATGAAGATTAGCCTAAAATCTACTAGTGCTAAGAAAATCAAAAGCTAACAACTACTTTAACCATCTGAAAATTAAGATTGAAAAAGGACTTTTGTCTTTTTAAGCTACTGATGCAGTTTGCACTTAAAATGACCAAATCTATAAACTAACTAATGCAGACCTAATGAGCTAGTTTCTATAACTTTTTAAACACTAAACTAAATGCAATATGAGAAATTATTCTAAACAAAACAGACTTGAGCTTATGATGCTAATAGAACTAGGCTTAAACTAACAGAACTTAACTTAAACTAATTCTTATAAATGAAAGCTAAATCAAAGCTACAAATAGCATTAAATCCTATCATATAAACCAACTAATGAATTTTGAAACCAATCCTAAGGACCAAATGGCCTTGGCAGTACTAACTTGAGTTAGTACTGCCTTGTGCCAAACACCCCTTAAAAAGTCCAAAATCCATTTTAAGCTTATGAAGATGAGTTTTAATGCACAAACTAGAGATACCAGATGATAATCAGCTTATAATAGACCTAATAAGCAGTTTTAACCTACTGAATAAGCAGAAATGATAAACTACAAGATTATGCTAATATTTTTGGTATTTTTGACAGTTTTTATAACATAAAAAAACAAACTAAGATCTAAGCTAATTATTAAGCATATTAAGCATTAAACTACTAGAATAAGCACAGGAAAACATTTATAAGCACGAATAAGCTATTCTAAACAAATTAATCAGACAATAAGCTAAATTAAGCTACAATGCAGTTCTAAAGCTATGAAATATAAAATGAGAAACTTACAGTAGCCTCTGCTTAAACAAGGCTTAACAATTGCTCTTATGAGCTATCAACAAGCTCCAGCTTATCCTAGGATAAGCTGGTAGGGTCCTGGAAGTCCTTCCATTATTGACTTCCCTTCCATTAATAAGCTGTGATAAACTTGATTGTGGACTTTGAATAAGATAAGCTCAACTAAGCTTTTGAGAGCTTAGTTGAGTAATTAGCTAGCTTAAAAGTAGATATAACAGCTTATTGAGAGCTTATTTAGAACAATTGAAAGCTTATTAAATCATTTTACTTTTAAAGTAAAAACTGAATCCAACATAAGATTAAAGGAAACTTTAAATTTTATTAATGAAAACTGAATTACAATACTTTTTAAATGAAGATTACAAAAATCTAAATGACATTAAGCTAAAAATACAATAAGCTACGTCTACACTAAGCTAGACTAGATAAGCAAAAGATGAGCTGTGAGTGAAGAAGGTCTTGTATTTATAGGCTTGAGAGAAGCTTCTAGGCCTTGGTTACACGCTCCTTTCAGTCTTGATCTTAACCCTTGAATCCTTACCAATCATTAGATGCCCTCTTGTAGCCCTTGGATCAAATTATAAGCACACGGATTGCCAAGCTGGCAATCCCATATCTTTAGAGTTGTGTGTTTCTTTTGCACTAGTTTTAGTGCAAAAATCCCCTTTTGGTGTGTTAGTTTACAGCCCACGTGTCCACCATGTTGTCAGAGTTGGCCAATGAGAGTCTTTTGGTGACGTTTCTTTGCTGAGATGGCAGCTTTGTACTAAGAATCTTTGTGCCACGTCAATTGAACTTGGGAGGGGATTTTAACCCTCAATTTGAGCAGGGTAATTTGATTGGAACGACGATGAATAGTAACACATTTTTACGCGCCCTTTTCCTGTTTTGTTTGACTGAGGGTGCGGGTTTGACTTGGGCTTGTACAAAAGAGTTTGGGCCAAGGGTTTATGTTTTGGGCTGGGTAAATTTGTTAAACGGTTTTGGTTATAAAAAGGGATAACGACCGTTATCTTCTTAATAAAAGAAGACTAACGGTGTTAGGGTTTAGGGCTTTTAGTGAAAATGATTTTAACAATAAGGCTCTTTTGGGTATTTTGAGGGTTTTGGCATTTTTTAGGTTGACCAAGGTTGACTTTGTTGGCCTTTTGCTAGAAACTCCCGGCTCTTGTGCACTCTATCCATTCCTGTGTTCGTGTTTGTCCGGTTTTGACCGTTTTCTTGTGATTTTTGCATTATCCGTACCTACACATTCATAAACAACAAAATACACAAATACAAGCATATTTTTGCACATTTTGATCATTTAAATGTCATTTTTGATATACAAAAGATATGTGATTTCTCACATATCAAAATTCCCCAAAGTAAGTGATTGTCGTGTCCTCACCCGATATTATATGCTCTAAAACCAAATACCTCAAAACTTCCCCAAACTAAATCTTTGAAAAGTAGCAAAGGCTTTTGAGGGGAGAGTTAAGAAATCACAAGTTTTAAAACACCCTATTTTCCCATTTTTTAAAACCTTTTCCCTTTTTATGATTTTTCTAATTTACAACTTACAACTTATTCATGTGTGACATAATGTATTGCTTTCATTATTCATTGATAACTTTTAGGATCACGGAACAAAAAGCACAAAAAGTTTCCAAATGGATAAATTCATCGTCCCTGACTTTCACCTCTCCAAGCCAAGCTTAAAAACAAGATCATTGTAAAATACAAGTTATAATGCTAACACTACTCATAAAAGCTAATTGTGTACTTACTTTTCCTCCCTTATTCCTAATTTTATATCTCAAGATTTTATTTAAGTCATATACCCGAAGGCTCTTTAAGACTTTATTTCGATACTTATTAATTCCAAAAATAAAGTGTAACGGTTAAAAACGCAATAATTAGCTCCTAGACCTTTTCAAAAGATCAAATGCAATCAAGATTAAAGTCCACTTTGAGGTGACCAAAATTTGGCTTTTATTAGGATACTTAAGCAAGGTATCATTCATGTCATATACCATAAGGCTCTTTAAGACATAAATGGACCAATCTTATTTGCACCATATACCCTAAGGCTCTTTAAGGTACAAACAAGACAAAAATTAAGCAACAATATCCATTCCATATACCCTAAGGCTCTTTAAGGAATGAATAAGGCTATAATTTCACTTATTAAATTCTACTTACCCCATATACCCTAAGGCTCTTTAAGGGATAAGCAAAATATTTATTAACTAACTAACATGTTTGGACTTTCGTTATTCTTATAACTTTTAGGGTCACAGAACAAGAAGCACTTTAATCCTAAAATGCTCATAATTGATTGGTAGTAAATCAACACACGTAATAATAAAATATATAATATGATGGAAAATGACCAAATTAGCCTTGAGGACAAAGGTAAAAAGGAAAATCTTCAAATATATATATAATATAATACATACATTAACCGAGAAGTATGATTCCCGGGTCGTTATTCCCTAACGATTTGTGAAATTGAAACCACGTTTGTTGTTCGGACAATGATTTGAATTGGAAACAAAGATTGATTTGATTATCTACTTCTACAAGTTAAAATAAGCAAATGAAAACAATTAAGCACGAAAACAAATAACGGGAAATCAAACTTTAACTAGAAACGCAAAACAGGAACCCTAAACGGTGGTCAAAAATCCTAAATTTCTAAAATTAAACCTAAACTAAATTTTTCTTTTTAAATGGACTCTAATTGACTAAAAAGTAAGTTTAAAGAAAACTAGAACAAAAACGGAGTTGAAATGAGCTTTAAAATACGAAAAATGAAAACTGGAACGAATCCCGTTCTTTAAAAATCGAAATTTACGAACTTTAAAAATTGAAATCAGCTTATTTTTACCATCCTACTCATACTTAACTTTATCATTTTTCGTTCTTCGCGAAGATTTGCGAACGCTTAGCCTAAAAGTTAAGGAACAAGCTAGAGCTCAACACGCTCGATCGGGTCAAAATTTACTCTTATTCTACCCAGCAAGAAAGTCAAAATTGTGACAAAAATACTTATTTTATTTTTGAAAATTTTAAATTTTTTCATATTTTGAAAATTTTGGTGGGAAAACGGGGTTACGTGAGAACAACGGGTAAAAGTAGGTAAGATCTTATCGAGGATATACTACCCCATACTAAAATCTAACATTGTCCTCAATGTTTCCTAGCCTAAGACTTAAAAACCCCATACTAGAACTCAAAAAGGTCGAATGCATAACTCAAGATTGGAGCTTCAAAAAGGTGCCTCCCACGAAGCGCTTTGTTTTTGGTAACCGAGTCACATAGCTTGACTCGATCCCTGAATTCATTCGTCCTTAAGGAGTGTGTGGAGATCCTGGACTTCCTTTGGTGGTAAGTCCTCTCCGAAGTAATGCTTCATACGATGACCATTCACCTTAAAGTTTGGACCATCGGGTTGAGATAACTCAATGGTTTCGTATGGAAAAACTTTGGTGATGGTGAAAGGTCCTGACCAACGAGTTTTAAGCTTTTCGGAGAATATCTTTAGACGAGAGTTGAAGAGTAAAACTCGATCGCCAACATTGAAAATGCAGTTTTTGATCTTTGAGTCGTGAAGCTTTTTCGTCCTCTCTTTATATATCAAAGAATTCTCGTAAGCTTGATCACGAAGCTCATTAAGTTTATTAAGTTTAAGCTTCCGGTGATCACCCGTGGTTTTAAGATCGAAGTTAGCATGTTTCAAAGCCCAATATGCTATATGCTCTAACTCGATAGGTAAATGGCAAGACTTCCCGTACAATAGTTTGTAAGGCGTACAACCAATCGGTGTTTTAAAAGAGGTACGAAATGCCCAAAAAGCGTCATCTAGTTTGTCGGACCACGAGGCACGGTTTTCTTCAACCGTCCTTTCTAGAATATGTTTCAAACCACGATTGGACACCTCCACTTGACCGCTCGTTTGAGGGTGATAAGCGGTAGCTAAACGATGAGTGACCCCATACTTAGACATTACTTTAGCAAATTGATCATTACAAAAATGGGTCCCACGATCGCTTATAATAGCTCTAGGTGTTCCGAATCGGGCGAAAAGAGATTTCAAAAACTTAACTACAACTCGAGCATCATTTGTGGGGAGCGCCTTTGCTTCCACCCACTTTGAAAGATAATCAACGGCAACGAGGATGTATTTATTTCCACGTGAAGATGGAAATGGTCCCATAAAATCGATACCCCATACATCGAAGATTTCACAAACTTGAATAGCGTTTTGAGGCATCTCATCTCTTTGTGAAATTTTGCCTTGTCTTTGACACGTATCACAAGATTTGATCATAGTATGGGCATCTCGATATATGGTCGGCCAAAAGAAACCGGCATCAAATACTTTTCGAGCGGTGAGATTGGCACTATGATGGCCCCCGGTGGGTCCTTCATGACAAGCTTTGAGGATATCATTAGCTTCTTGCCCATGCACACACCTTCGAATGATTTGATCCGCACAAATACGAAAAAGATAGGGATCGTCCCAGAAATAATGTTTAACGTCCTTGAAAAACTTCTTCTTTTGTTGAGTCGTCATTCCTTTGATGATAAAATTCCCCGCATGGAAATTTGCAAAGTCCGCAAACCATGGGGTACTTCCACTAGATATTACACCAAGAGTCTCTAAAGGAAAATTTTCATTTATGTCTTTGTTTTCTAACACGTCCTTATGAGGATTCTCAAGTCTAGATAAATGATCGGCCGCAAGGTTCTCACTTCCTTTTTTATCACGGATGGTGATATCAAATTCTTGTAGGAGGAGAACCTACCGGAGCAACCTTGGCTTGGCATCTTGTTTATTCATAAGGTACTTTAAAGCCGAGTGATCCGTATACACTATGCTTTTAGATAAGACAAGATATGGCCGAAACTTTTCAAAAGCATACACTACGGCAAGCATTTCTTTCTCCGTCGTAGTGTAATGAATTTGAGCTTCGGTCATTGTCTTACTAGCATAATGTATAGGCTGAAAGTGCTTCATCTTTCGTTGTCCTAAAACCGCACCAATCGCGAAATCACTTGCATCACACATAAGTTCGAAAGGTAGGTTCCAATCTGGGACAACTAAGATCGGAGCTTCGGTAAGCTTCTTTTTAAGAGTCTCAAAAGCATCAATACAATCCTTAGAAAACACAAACGGTGTTTCCTTCTCAAGAAGGTGAGTCATCGGTCTAGCTATTTTGGAAAAGTCTTGGATAAAACGTCGGTAAAAACCCGCATGACCTAGGAAACTCCTAACACCTTTTACGGTAGTCGGGTGAGGGAGCTTAGCGATAACATCGACTTTAGCACGATCGACCTCAATTCCCGACTTTGAAATTTTATGTCCTAACACAATTCCTTCTCTACACATAAAGTGGCACTTCTCCCAATTAAGAACTAAATTCGTGTCTTCACACCTTTTTAGCATCTTTTCTAAATTGGAGAGGCACGAATCAAAACTATAACTTTTAAAAACCGAGAAATAATCCTAAATACTTCCATAGTTTTTTCGATCATATCATGAAATATGGCCATCATACACCGTTGGAAAGTACCGGGAGCATTACACAAGCCAAAAAGACATGCGACGGTACGCGAAAGTTCTATACAGGCATGTGAAAGTAGTTTTTTCTTGGTCTTGGAGGATCTATCGAGATTTGAAAATAACCCAAAAAATCCATCTAGAAAACAATAAAACTCATTTCCGGCTAATCTTTCTAACATTTGATCCATAAACGGCAATGGAAAATGATCTTTTCGAGTTGCTTCATTTAATTTCCTATAGTCGATACAAACTCTCCACCTGGTAACTAAACGTGTCAGAATTAATTCATTCTCTTCATTAGCAACAACAGTTATTCCTCCTTTCTTTGGAACACAATGCACTAGGACTAACCCATGGGCTGTCAGAGATCGGGTAAATCATTCCGGCATCAAGAAGTTTTAGGACCTCCTTTTTGATTACTTCGTAAATTTTTGGGTTAACCCATCTTTGACTTTGAACCGTGGGTTTGTAATCATCCTCCATCAAGATTTTGTATGTACAAAAACGAGGGTCGATACCCTTGATATCGGTGATTTTCCAAGCAATGGCCCGTTTATGTGATTTAAGCACTTTTAAGAGAGCATCTTTTTCATCATCTTTTAAACCTTTTGCAATAATCACTGGTAACTTGTCGGTTTTTTCTTAGTAAGCATATTCCAAGTGAGATGGTAAATCTTTTTACCTCCTAATTCATGGAGGTTATCCATTGAGGATTTCGCCTTGATTATTTCTCCTTGCTTTAGCTCCATCGGAGTGAGTTGAAACGGGTCATTATTTAATAAATTTTCAATTAAGCAAATATCTCCCTCCGGATTGCAATCGGCATGATCAATTTCTGGTGAAATCGAATCATCCTTGAGATAAGCTTCGATCTCTTCTAAAATGAATTCGGAAGTAAGAGGCTCAGACGTCGGGGTGGGATTGCCACCCGAAGATTTATTAGAAAACCCTAGCAATTCCGGAGCATACTCCTCACAAACCTCATCAATGATGTCAATTCGGTTTACCGACTTATCATTTGTAAAGGAGTATCTCGTAGTTTGATCTTGATTAAAAGTGATGGCTTCGTTATCAACCCGAAGGGTTATTTCTTCTCCATAAACATCAATTAAGGCACGACTGTCTTAAAAAGGATCTCCCAAGTATGAGAGGTACTCGAGGATCGGCTTCAAAATCTACAACAACAAAGTCGGTAGGAAAGTGGAACTTTCCCACTTTGACATAAACGTCTTCGGCGAGTCCTTTAGGATGAGTTATGGATCGATCCGCTAACTCAAGAGTCATCCGAGTGGGTGTAAGTTCGGGTAAAGAAAGCTTTTTCCAAATAGAAAGGGGCATAAGATTTATGCTCGCGCCAAGATCGGCAAAGGCATGACATACATCCATTCCCGGGGAATATTACATGGTATAAGAACACTTGCCAGGATTCTCCAAGCTTTTCCGGGAAGCTTTTTGAGAGCATCTCCGAGCTTATTTTTCGTTCAACGGTTTCTTAGTAAACTCAAGCAACTTTCCTTATTCATGAGCAAATTCCTAATCGTAGGAGCAAATCTTGGCATCAAAAACAAAGCGTCTGCGAAGCTAATGTCAAAGCGTAAATCTTGGAACATTTGAAAAATCTTCTCTTTTTGATAAGAAGCTTTTTCACGAAACTTTTGATCATTACGTCGTGAAGGATACGGAATATTCAGCTTAGGTAAAGTCTTCGAAACATCGGGTTTCGGAATCAGAATGGGATTAACCGGAGGTGGGATTTGAGCGGTACTTCCTTGGAAATTTGTTTGCTCTTTATACATATGTTCCTGGTTTTCATTCCACTACCTTTTTTGAAGAAGGTTTTGTATGAATCGAGGGGTCCTTCGTAAGCAACACCATTCGAGTAGTGATCGCTTCATCTCACATTTTCGGGTTTGGTGAATGGTATAACTCGAAGAGTAGCCGAAGTTGAGGCCTTGGTTGGAAGAATCACTTAACATATTTGCAAGTTTGGTTTGAAAAACATTTTGTTTTCATCAGACGGGCTTGTTGAGTCTGCATCGTGTTTGAATTTCATTCCTAACTTCTCGCTTCAATGAATTGAGTGATTTTGCATGTTTCTCATTATTTTATCGTAGTTCTCTTGTAACATGAAAACTCGTTTGAAAAACTCTTGTTGAACATGATTATTAGGTACTTGAATATTGTTATTTTGAAATCCTTGATTTGAAAATTTGGAGCATGAGTGTTTGAGCTGAAAACTTGATTTCCATGAAAATTGTTTCCCGATTAAATTATTCCCTTTGACCTTTGATTATTATTGACCTATTTTGACCTGGTGTTTTGCACAGTGAGCAAGAAACGCCTGGTGGTGCCATTTGATTACTAACACGGTTCGGAGGGTTACCTTGATTGTAAGAACTCGTTGCCGTAGCTTGATTGTTATTAGTATTAGGACAATTTTACCAAGATATGAGGCCCATACAAGTAAACAAATTTCATCAACCTCTTTAACCCACAGGAGTGGGTAGTGACACCTTTTTTGAAACAATCTCAAACTAGGGTCGAAAGTTGGTCCGCAAGCTATCAATTCTCCTCATCCGTCTTACTAACACTTTCCCTATAAAGTCGTATTCATCCTAGAAACATTCGATTTATTAAGTGAATAACGAAATTTTGATTTGTTTTCAATTATGTTCAAAGCCTCTCTAGTCGTCTTACTCAAAAGATTTCCATCCGCCGCAGCATTTAAGGAGTCTTGATCATTCTCGTTTAAACAGTTTATAGAGGTATTCAAACCTTGTGTTAACTCCGTAATATTCCTTGGTGTGGACAAGCTCTTAAGCATTTCATTAATCGTTCCCAGGCTTCACTAAAAGTTTCCTCGAATTTTTGTGTAAAATGATAAATTTCATTCTTTAAGTGAGTGGTTTTCGAAGGAGGGAAAAATTGATTCACAAAATTGGTTACGAGATCCTCCCAAGTCAAGATCGAATTAGGTGGTTCTTTCACGTACAACAATCTTGCGTTCCCCTCAAGCGAATATGGAAACATCATAAACTTAATAACATCATTCGGTACATCTCTAAATCGTAAAGTTGAGGTAATCCTTTTGAAACTATTAATATGAGCATGGGGATTTTCCTTCTCATAACCGTGAAACGGGTTAGCTTGAACTAGTTGTAACAAATTCGTTTTAATTTCAAAATGATCCGCATTAATTTCTGGTAAAATAATAACTTCTCCAAACCCTTTCGGGGTGCACGGAGTAGCTCTTCCATTGTACGTTCCGCCATTGGTGCAACTTCAACGATAGTACGAAGCTCGGGTTCGACTATGTTTGGAGCACGTCCTCTATTTCGACGTCTCGGAATGGTTACGTTCGAATTATTTGGAAAATTGGAATTTCTAGTGCGCATGCACTAAACAAACAAATGAAATGATAAAAGAAATAAGAAAGAAAATATTTTTTTTGTTTACCGAATAATCAACAAACTTAGGGTAACTCTCTTAAATAAATTTTACAAAACAGGTGCGCCTTTTTCGTAAGTGACACAAACGGTAAATTTTTTGAATCTTTGGTTCGGGAACTTATTGATGGATAATACTTCAGTTGAAAGTATTATATGTTGGTGTTCTTTTACCAACTTTGTAAAATTTTTATTTCTTATATTCACGAATTCACAAGAAAATGAAAAAATACGAAAAGAGTAAAATATTTTTGTTATTTTGTTATTATTAATATCCTATTTATACTAAAAAGAAAAAGAAATATTTTTTTTACTTTCTTATATTTTTAATTTTTTTGTATTTTTGATTTTCTCAAAAGCATAACTTTCGAAAACGAAAGGTTCTTCAAACCACGATCAACAAATACAAATGAAAGAATCTTAATCACAAATCCCCGGAAACGGCGCCAAAAACTTGATGTATAGTTTTAATACGTATAATATATAAAGTAAAGAAAATTCCAAAACTACCCTTGAGGACAAAGGTAGTAGGAAAAATCTTACCAAAAATTCCTACCGGTTTAACCGGTAAGTGATTACCGGGTCGTTTTCCCAAAGACTTATGAAATTGAGACCTCATTTGTTATTTGGACAATGACTTGAATTGGTTCGAAGATGATTTATTTTCTTAAATCCTAATAGTGAGTAAATAAAGGCACAATTAAATCTAACTACGAAAAAACGATAACGGGAAATAAAGTAAACACGACAAATAAGCTAGAACACTAAAATTAAACCCTAAATAATTTTCTAAACATTTTCTAATCCTAAATGACTATTTAAAAGTAAAAAGCTAAGGAAATTCTAAACCGATAGTAATTTAAGCTAAAAACGAAGAAAACGAGAACGGGGATCGAATCCCATTCGTAAAAAAAATGAACTTTCAAAATATTAACCCTACGGAAGTAAATTTCAACCTAAACCTAGAATATGATAAAAGAAAATTTTATAAAAAAGAAAATTATTTTTTGGATTATTTTTCTATTTTTTAATGATTTTTTAGAGTTTTTAACAAAATTAATTCACGAAAAATATAAAACTTTGACTAAAAATTCTAAGAAAATTCTTAAAAATCACTAAAGTTATAAGGATTGTATGAAAAATAAGTCCTACGAATAAGCTGAAAAGAATAAGCCAGGAAAAAGGAAATAAGCACTCGAAGTGCTTTTGATAAAAAGAACTCAAAAATGTGGTAAAACAATTGTGTTTGCAAAATTGGACGTAAAAGTCCCAAGGGCACGTTGGTGAGAGGTGTGTGTGTTGAGTCATTTATAAAGGTTGAGGAGGGTTGAAGTTGTGGGTTCGAGCCTTGCTCACCCACAATTTCCCCTCTTCCCTTTATTTTATTTTTGCTAAAACCTAAAAAGCAAAGTTATTAAGCAGGTAAAAATAAGCTGTTTTTGTGAAAACAACTTTTTTTTAAAAGTCACTAATAAGCTAGAAATCAGCTTAAAACAGATAACATATTAATTCTTTTTTTTAACTTTATAAAAACTCAAAGAACAAAATAAGCTTGGAATAAGCTTAAACTTAATCAAATAAGCTATGACTATCCTAACATTACCCTAATAAGCTATTTAGACTAACTTAAGCTAAAATGACAAGCCATAAGCTGAAAAACACTAATAAGCACTTATTACTAAAACTGACTACCAAACAGACATATAGCAACTTTTGAGCTTAATTTTTAATAAGCAAACATAACCTTATGAAAATCTAACTTATACCTACTTAAATCCTTGCCTATAAGCTACTTGAAACAATAAACAAAAAAACATTTTGAAATTCAAATAAGCACTAAAAAGGTTAAATGAAAAAGCTACTTATGTTGATTTTGGTGTTTTTGGTTTTTTCTATGAAAAGCTAAAATAAGCTAGAACCTAACCTAAATAAGCTATGAACTACTAAACATGAACCTAATAAGATAGTTAAGACAGGAACAAAACAAAAACTTATGGCAATAAGCTAAAAATCACAAATAAGCACTTTGATTTAACTGTTAACCAAAAAGTCCCTTAAGGCAACTTTGAGCTTATTTTTCAATAAGCTAAAAGATCCTTATGGACTTTTGGCTTATACTACTTTAAAGTTTGACTAATAAGCTACCTAAAACCACTTTTAAAAAGTATTTTAAAACTCAAATGCTTAATGAAAAAAACTTCTTGAAAACTGCTTATATACTCAGTGTATGCTGTGTTTACTACTTGATTTTTGAAAAGACAAATTCCTTATTTTGAGCTTAAAAACAGATAGATTAATGAACTTTTAAAAGAAAATTAAGCTGAAATAGATCTACTATTACCTAAAATCTACTTGTGAACAAAACTTGAAATTCTAAAAACTATTTTTACCTGCTGATTTTTAAGCTAGAAATTAGCTATTGACATATGAACAACTAAAACTTAATACTAACAAATACAGGCCTAGCAAATTATCTTCTATTCTAATAGAACACTAAAGTAACTATAAATCCACTAAGTTTAACTGCTAGAAACAATTTAAACCTAATGAGCTTTAGGAACTGATGTTTTACTAACAGAATCTAATGACTATCTATGAATGATGATTAAATCTGATTAATCCTAATAACATCTTTAAATCCTATCAATATAAACCTAAATATGAAGTTTGCATTCAATTTAAAAGACTAAATGGTTACAAGCAGTTCTGACATGCTTGAACCAAACACCCCTTTAACTTGATCAATCCCATTTTAGCTTATAGATTTAAGATTTAAAGAACAAATTTCTAATACCAGATAATATATAACTAAAAACAGACCTAATAAGCAAATCTCAATAACTAAATAAGCTGAAATGAAAAGCTACAAACTAATGCTATATTTTTGGTTTTTCACTATTTTAAGACAAATGACAAGCAAATTATGTTCAAAGCTAACAATTACGCATAATAAGCATCTAACATCTATAATAAGCATTAATAAGCTACACTAAACAGATATAAGTAAGCAATAAGCAATAATAAGCTAAAATGCAATTTTAAGCTACAAAATGTAAAGAGTAGACTTACAACTGCCTTTGCACAAAACAAGGCTTATAAATGCTCTTTTGAACTATCAACAAGCTTCAGCTTATCCTAAGATAAGCTGGTGGGGTCCTGAAAGCCCATCCCTTATTGGCTTCCCTTCCATAATAAGCTGTGGTATTTTAATTGTGAATTTGAATAAGATAAGCTCAACTAAGCTTTTGAAAGCTTCAGCTGATTGAGAGCTTATTAGAACAATTGAAAGCTTATTTAAACCATTACATGTTAAGTGAAAACAAATTAAATTACAAGATTTAAAAGTAAACTACAATTTTATTAATAAATTTGAATTACAATGCTTTAAAAAAAGATTACAAATATTTAAAATGACATTAAAGCTAAAAATTACAATAAGCTATGTTTACACTAAGGCTACACTAAATTAAGCTAGAGATATCCTGTGAGTGAAGAAGGTCTTGTATTTATAAGCTTGAGATAAGCTTCTAGGTCTTGGATACACGCTCCTTTCGGTCTTGATCTTAACCCTTGAATCCTTGCCAATCATTAGATGCCTTCTTGTAGCCCTTGGATCAAATTGTAAGCACACGGATTGCCAAGTTGGCAATCCTATATCTTTGGAGTTGTGTGTTTCTTTTGCACTAGTTTTAGTGCAAAAATCCCCTTTTGGAGTGTGTTTCCTTGAGCCCACCTGTCTTTCCCCTTGTCCTATTTGACCAATGATAGCTTGTGGTGACGTTTTGATGCTGAGCTATAAGCTTGGTACTCGAATCTTTGTTCCACGTCATTAATTGAACTTTACCTTTTGTTTTTGATGCAGGGTTAATTACTTAGGACGACGATGAACAGTAACAACAACTTTTCCTGCTTATTTTTACTTTTATACGTTTATGTTTGACCCGAGGTTTAGATGGGTTGACTTGGGCTCGGGATTAAAAAGAATTGGGCCTGGTGATGTTATTTGGGCTCGGGTTAAAAGGTGAAAGGTTAAATGGATTTGGTTATATGGCTAACGACCGTTAGTCTTTTTAATTAAAAAAAAAAAAAAAGGACTATCCGGTCTGTGTTATCGTATAAGACCATTTGTGAAATTTATTTAACATTGAGGGGCTGTTTTTTTAGATTTAAGGGTTTTGTCTTTTAGTAGGTTGACCAAGGGTTGACCGAGGTTGACTTTGTTGACCTTTGCTAGAAACTTTCGGCTCTTGTGTACTCTATCCGTTCTCGTGTTTGTGTTTGTCCGGTTTTGACCGTTTTTCTTGTGATTTTTGCATTATCCGTACCTACACATCACAAATGACAAAACAAGCAATATACAAGCATAATTTGCACAATTTGTTCATTTTAAGGCCATTTTTGGTATAAAAATGATATGTGATTTCTCACATATCAAAATTCCCCAAACTAAACGATTGCCGTGTCCTCACGCAATGTTATATGCTCTAAAACCAAATACCTCAAAACTTCCCCAAACTTATTCTTTTGAAAGTAGCAAAAGACTTTTTATGGGGAGAGTTAAGAAAATCACAAGCTTTTAAACACCTTCATTTCCTCATTTTCAAAACTTTTTCCTTTTTATGATTTTTTTAGCAACTAACTAGAATATTCCGACTTTTGTTATTTCCGTAACCGTCAGGGATCATAGAACAAGATACATTTCGATCCGAGAATGCCTCAAAAAGGATAAATTCATCGTCCCCGACTTTTCACTTGCTCCAAACCAAGCTTAAAACGAAATCACCGCTAAATATCAGTTAAGATGCTATTACTACTCATATTTGCAATTGTAGAACTGTTACTTCCGATAATTATTTATTCATAGGTGATTTGATATTTTGAATTTCAACCATGGATCAACTTTTTGCAAAATTCTTGTTTCGTTTCCACCCGAGAATAATGTGTTTTGAAGGCGAGATCATCCCCATGTAGCGACTTTCGAGTATCGGCACATCCCAACCTTGCGGATAAGTGACCTAGGCTTTTGGACACCCACAGGACTAGTATCGGGACTCAAGGACTTAGGTTTCATAAAAAACTCTCAGGTTTTCCGTATTATAACATTGTTTATTTTAAAAAACTTAAAATGAAATATGTCAACGTTTAAAAGCATAATTTAATTTAACATAAAAGAGATCTATTTAGTAATTCAAACTATAATTTTTAACATAACCATTTATGCAATTTGTAAACCCTCAACCTTTTTGAAGGCTGCAAAATCGAGTTGTGAGCCGGCCAAGAATGCAAGCAAACTTTTATTTAGTATAGGATTTTTATTCTTATATGGGGCTTTCGTTAGCAAGGCTGTAGCATCGGTTGTGAGCCGCCAAGATACAGCAAACTTTTATAAGCCCATAGTTTATAATTATTTTATTATATTTTTTCATTTTTCATCATTTCAATTTTTTTTTAAAAGAAACTTTATATAGAGAAGACTTCTTTTTGAAAAATTCAAGTATAAACTTGAACTAAGACTAAATATTTTGCTATTAACTACATAAAATTTGTTGATTTAAGTTTAATCTCCAAAAAGAGCACGTATGATTAGTCCGGTTAAGAGCTTTTGGGAGAAAAAGCCACAAAATTAATACATGTGTCTCTTAAGATTTCCAAATAATCCATGTTTAGCATCCAACTCATACTTAACTGTATCATTTTTCGTTCTTCGTGAATTTCTGCGAACGCTTAGCCTAAAAGTTAAGGAACAAGCTAGAGCTCAACACGCTCGATCGGGTTAAAATTAATTCTTATTCTACCCAGTAGGAAAGTCAAAATTTATTCTTATTCTACCCAGTAGGAAAGTCAAAATTGTGACAAAACACTTATTTTTGAAAAATTTTAAAATAATTCATTTTTCATTTTTTTTAAATTTTTGTGAGAAAACAGGGTACGTGAGAACAACGGACAAAGGTAGATTAGATCATATCGAAGATATACTGTTATCAACCCGAAGGGAATATGGAAACATCATAAGCTTAATAACATCATTCGGTACATCTCTAAATCGTAAAGTGATGTAACCTTTTGAAAATTATTATATGGCATGAGGTTTTTCCCTTCTCATAACCGTGACGGGTTAGCTTGAACTAGTTGTAAGAAATTCGTTTTAATTTCAAAATGACCCGCATTAATTTTCGGTAAAACAATAGCTTCTCCATACCCTTCCGTGGGTGCACATAGTAGCTCTTCCTTTGTACGTTCCGCCATGGGTGCAACTTCAACGATAGTACGAAGCTCGGGTTCGACTATGTTTGGAGCACGTCCTCTATTTCGATGCCTCGGAATGGTTACGTTCGAATTATTTGGAAATTTGGAATTCTAGTGCGCATGCACTAACTCAAACAAATGAAAGATATAAATAAATGAGAAAAGAAAATATTTTTTTGTTTACTGGTTCGTCTGAAAGTATATATAAAATACTAGGCAAATCCAAACTCTTCACCCTTGACAAAGGGAAAAAGTCAAGACCTACTTAGAAATAAAATATATAAGAGAGAATCAATGATAAAAAGATTCCGGAAGAGATATTCCCGGGTCGTATGTCCCAACGAGGCTGCAATTGAAAGTAATCCTGGTTTGATGAGAAATTGAATGATGGAGAATATATGATATGATGGAAACACTGATATAATTACAACTAAAATTAATTAAATAAAATCTAATTTATTCTACGGGAAATAGATATAGGAAATGGGGATCTTAAAAACTACGGGAAACAAAATTAGTTATAGGGAAATCCTAAAATTAATTCTATACTAAAATACGGGGAACAGAATCAGGTATCGGGAAACCTAAATACTAAAAATTAAGAAATAATATGCCTAATTAAAATTAAAATCAAAATTAAATTCTAATTAACTTAATTTGAGAAATAAGATAAACTAGAACTAAATCGGAGTCGTTTGAATGCTAATACGAAAAGAAATCGGTAAAGCACACGGTAAAAGGGTCTAAAACTGAAAATTTTAGAAAAAGTTAAGCTTATACTAAATTTTTATATTTTTCCCTAGACACTAAATGGACAAAAGAAAATTTTATAAAAAAAAGAAATATTTTTTTATTAATTTTTGGATTTTTTTATGAATTTTTAAAGATTAATAACTAATTAAAACTAAGAAAATAGAAAAAGACAAAAAATAAAAGTTATAAAAATTCTGAAAAAATGAAATTAAATAAAGAAAAAGTTAACAATTCTAAAAATATAAAAATGCCCAAATTTTACTGTTTATATAAAAAGTAATTAAACTAATTAAAATTAAACCTAATTTAATTAATTAAATTAAATAAACTAACTAAGCTAACTGTTGGTTAAACAAAAGGACTTACAGTGAAAAGACTACAAGGACAAACGGTCGGTAACAGGCTAATAACCTCAGGGACTAACAGAGGTAACTACAAAAGATAGAATTACACAAATGGTCCCTGAAGTGGACCCCGATTGCAAGGTGGTCCATGTGTTTTTTATCAATAATTTGCTATAAAGATACTGGTTTAGGGGCTTGTGGGGAACTATTTCTTAAAGGCTCAATAAGCTTGTGGTGAACTAAATATGCTAGAAATGTGAGCTTTTGGACTGCAAAAGCTTAATAAGCTTATTAGCTTATTTTTCTTTCTTTTTGGGGTTTAAGCCAACAAATAAGCTAGAAACTAGGGGGACAGATAAATAGGGAGAGGGGAGTCCTAAATAAGCTAAGTTATCTAGAATAAGCCCTAAAATAAGTTGTTTTATTGTTAAGCTATGTTGACAGTTTTTTAGAAAGAAAACAGAAAAAGTGGACTTTAAAGCTTATATTAAGCTGCCTTAATAAGCTATCTAAGGGAATTAAGCTGCTAAACCTAAAAGTGGGACCTATAAGCTACATTAAAAAGCCATAAAAACCTAATGCTTAAAACTAAATAAGCTAGAAATAAGGGGCTGAAAATGGTGCTCAGCACCAGGGTAAGTTAGGCAGTGGCTAGGGAGCTTTTTGGGCTTATGCAAATAAGCTCTTAAGAGCTTTTTAGCCAAAATAAAGCACAAACAGATTGAAAGGGGTCTCCAATGAGCTTATTTTCAAAACTTGAGAGCTTAGGGCTTAATTAAAGCTGCTGATAATGGGGCTTAAACTTGGGGGTTCTTAAAAAAATTGCAAAGACAAATTTTTGACTTATATTGTCAAATTAAAGGGACAGCAACAAGGGCTTGGGTAAATGGCTAGAAACAACACCAAAGAGCACAGAAACAATGTGCTTAAGCTGCTTATGCAGCTTGAGCACTTAAGCTTAAATTTGCTTATTGAAAATTTGACAGAATTGAAAAAGAACTTAAAAACTTATTTTAAAACTAAAAGTGGTAATTTAAATGGCTTAATTAAGCCTACACACTCAGCCAAAGTTGGCTGAGTGTTTGTGACCCATACCAAACCCAAAATGACCCATTTTGAGACTAAACCAAACACCCCCTTATTTTATAAAAATTGTTTTTCTACTGATTTTTAGTTAAGGGAAGGCTAAGATAAGTTATTACAAGTGAGTTTTAATAACTTTTAACACATGCTTAAACAATTTAAACAGAATTAAACAGCTTAAATTATATTTAAAATTTCGACAATGGCAATAACAAGAACTCTTAACTTTTTTATTAAAAACAGAAAAATTACAACATAAAGCTTTAAAACAACTGAGTTACACTTAAATGATTAAAAGAAAGACTTGGAATTTAAAATTAAGCTAAAAAACATAAAAAAATGGTGTGTTGAGTTCGGCTTGCTCTTGGCTCTTTTATACAAGCTCTTTTGCCTTCTCTTTGTTCTTGGGATAAGCTGGTTGTGAGTGTGCAAAGTAATCCAAGCAATCCTAGCCTTTCATTGGCCTTGTAGCATTCTCAGCCATGGATGGGGTTCGTTGGGTTGAGTGATTGTGCCAGGGAAAGGGTTATAGGGGTGATGGGTTGTGGGGAAAGGTGAGGGGTGAGCTGGGAGAGTACTTGGGAGGTGGTTTGGGACAAAAACTAGATTGATTGTTATCGGTATTAGGACAATTGTACCAAGCATGAGGCCCACTACAAGTAACACAAATTTCCTCAACCGCTTTAACCGGAGCGGGAGTGACAACTTTTTTAGAAACAATCTCAACTAAGGTCGAAAGTTGGTCCGCAAGCTTATCAATTCTTTCATCCGTTTTACTAACACTTTCCCTAGAAGTCGTATTCATCCTAGAAACATTCGATTTATTACGTGAATAACGAACTTTTGATTTATTCTCAATTATGTTCAAAGCCTCTCTAGTCGTCTTACTCAAAAGATTTCCACCCGCCGCGGCATTTAAGGAGTCTTGATCATTCTCGTTTAAACCGTTATAGAAGGTATCAACTTGAGTTAACTCCGTAAATCCGTGGTGAGGACAAGCTCTAAGCATTTCCTTAAATCGTTCCCATGCTTCACTAAAAGTTTCCTCGAATTTTTGTGTAAAACGAGAAATTTCATTCTTTAAGTGAGTGGTTTTCGAAGGAGGGAAAAATTGATTCACAAATTTGGTTACGAGATCCTCCCAAGTCAAGATAGAATTAGGTGGTTCTTTCTCGTACCAAACTTTAGCGGCCCCCTCGAGTGAATATGGAAACATCATAAGCTTAATAACATCATTCGGCACATCTCTAAATCGTAAAGTCGAGGTAATCCTTTTGAAACTATTGATATGAGCATGGGGATTTTCCCTCTCATAACCGTGAAACGGGTTAGCTTGAACTAGTTGTAACAAATTCGTTTTAATCTCAAAATGATCCGCATTAATTTTCGGTAAAACGATAGCTTCTCCATACCCTTCCGTGGGTGCACGGAGTAGCTCTTCCATTGTACGTTCCGCCATTGGTGCAACTTCAACGATAGTACGAAGCTCGGGTTCGACTATGTTTGGAGCACGTCCTCTATTTTGACGTCTCGGAATGGTTACGTTCGAATTATTTGGAAAATTAGAATTTCTAGTGCACATGCACTAAACAAAACAAACAATGATAAAAGAAATGATAAAAGAAAATATTTTTGTTTACTGAATAATCAACAAACTTATGGTAACTCCCTTAAGTAAAATAAATTTTACAAAAGAGGGGCGCCTTTTTCGTAAGTGACACAAGACGGTAAAAAAAATTAATCTTAAGTTCGGGAACTTATTGATGGATAATACTTCAATTGAAAGTATTATTTGTTGGTGTTCTTTTACCAACTTGGTAAAAAAATTATTTCTTATATTCACGAATTCACAAGAAAAATCGAAAAACCTGGAAGAGCAAATATTTTTGTATTTTTCTTATTTATTAATCTTCTACTTATACTAAAAAGAAAAGAAAATTATTTTTTTACTTTTTTATATTTTTAATTTTTTTTTTTTGTATTTTTGATTTTTTTTCAAAAGCGTAACTTTCGAAAACGAAAGGTTCTTCAAATCACGATCGACAAACGCAAACGAAGGAATCTTAATCACAAATCCCCGGCAACGGCGCCAAAAACTTGATGGGTATAGTTTTAATACGTAATAATATCTAGTAAAGAAAATTCCAAAACTACCCTTGAGGACAAAGGTAGTAGGAAAAATCACACAAAAATACTACACGTTTAACAGGTAAGTGATTACCGGGTCGTTTTCCCAAAGATTTATGAAATTGAGACCTCGTTTTTTATTTGGACAATGACTTAAATTGGTTCAAATATGATTGATTTCTAAAATCCTAATAGTGAGCAAATAAAGGCACAATTAAATCTAACTACGAAAAAACGATAACAGGAAATAAAGTAAACGCGACAAATAAGCAAGAACACTAAAATTAAGCCCTAAATGCTTTTCTAATCTGTTTCTAATCCTATTTGACTATTTAAAAGTAAAAAAGATAAAGAAATTCTAAACCGATAGTGGTTTAAATAAAAACGAAGAAAACAAGAACGGATATGAAAACCCGTTCTTTAAAAAGTGAATTTTCAAAATATTAACCCTACGAAAATAAATTTCAAACCTAAGCTAGAATATGATAAAAGAAAATTTTATTAAAAAAAGAAAATTATTTTTTTGATTATTTTTTATTTTTTATGATTTTTTAAAGTTTTTAATAAAAATAAATGATTAAAAATATAAAAGTTTACTCTAAAAATCCTAGAAAAATACTGAAGATAGATAAAGGTGCAAAGATTTTAGGAAAAATAAAAGCTAGAAGATAAGCTAAACGAATAAGCCTAGAAAAATTCGAAAAGCACTCGAATTGCTTTTTAAACTAAGAGCTCAAAAAGTTGATAAAAGAAATAAAGATGCACCCTTGGACGTAAAAGTCTCAAGGGCGCAGTGGTAAGTGTGTGTGGTGTTGAGGCTTTATAAAAGGGTTGAGGCCAAGTTGAGGTCGGGGGTTCGAGTCTTGCTCACCCCCGACTTCCTTGGTTTCCCTTTTTTATTTTTTATTTCAAAAACTTAAAAAGCAAAGTTGTAAAACAGGTTATAATAAGCTATTTTTGTAAAAACAACTTTTCTAAAAGTCACTAATAAGCTAGTTAACAGCTTAAAAATCTGGCAAACTACACTTAACCATTTTTTTAACAAAGGTGAATAAGCTAGAAACTAAGATAAGCTAAAACTAGAACTTAATAAGCTATAACTATACTAATGTCTAACCTGATAAGCTAGAAATAAGCTACGAACTGAAAGCAATAAGCTTAGAAATCAAATAAGCACTTAAAGAGACCAAAAGGCACCTTTTGAGCTTAATTATAAGCACAAAAAAAATCCTTATGTCTATAAGCCCTATACTACCTTGGACCTTGACCAAAAAGCTATCTGAAAAAGCAAACAAAAGACATTTTGAAATTTAATTAAGCAGAGAAAAAGCTTAATGAAAAAGCTACTTAGGCTATTTTTGATATTTTTGGTTTTTCTATGAAAAGCTAAAATAAGCTGAATCCTGGACTTATCCTAATAATAAAGCTAGAAATGTAAAACAAGTTTTAAACTCTCTTATCCTAATATCAAAACTAAAAGCTATTCAATTTTAACACATAAAACCTAAATAAGCTAGCTTATTAGAGTGAAAGGTTAAAGTATTAACTGCTGTTTTTACTACTCTGGTGCATAATTGCCAAAGGCAAAAACATAAATGAAGGTGGTCCTTAAGGGTCAACCCCTAGCACTACACACTCATATGAGTGTGTCTAACTCAACATAAAACAATATCCAACTCAATGAAGGCTTGGAATTCAAGTTTTTAAACATCAACAAAAGGAGAATTCCCTCGTGCAGGAACACAGAATTTAAACCCTAAAAGATATTAGGCTAATCTAATCCTACAAATCTGCCAATAACCTGAATCAAATTGAAGATCAAAGCTACCAAATTAAATTGCACATAATTTTTGACTAAGAGGCAAACTACATTAATCCAAACACCCCTTTAACTAAGACAGTTTTCATTTTAGCTTATGAATTTGAAATCTAGCTATTACAACTTAGATACCAGATAATAACTAGCTTATAATAAGACTAATAAGCATAAACCTATAAGCTAATAAGCCAGAAATCAATAAGCTACACTAATCTACTTATTTTTGGTTTTTAATGACAGTTTATAAATGATAAGTAAAAACTAGATTAAGACTATGGAACTAAGAACTAACAGTATTAAACTAACATATTAAGCATATATAAGCTAACACTAACAAGAATAAGCAAATAATAAGCAAATTAAGCAGTTATTAAACTAAGAAATTAAGACAAAAAGCTAAATAAGAAACTTACTTGAGCCTTAGCTAAACAAAGGCATTAATAAGCTCAAGTGAGCAATCTACAAGCTCTGGCTTATCAATGATAAGCCAGTATAAGTCCTTGGAAGCTCTTCCATAGCTAGCTTCCCTTCCATAAGTCCACAGTCAATAAGCAAGGGTTCTTAAGCTGAATTTAAAGTTTGAGTTGATTAAGGCTTAATTAAGCTCAATCACAAGCTTATAGACTTGTGAGAGCTAGAATGAGCTTATATGAGCTTATGTAACAGTAGCTTAACATTTGAAGAAGATTAAGAACTTATGAGTAAAAACAAGAGCTTATGACAGATTATTTTAAAGTAAAAACTCAATTTCATTAACTAAAAACTTGATTACAATATTTAAAAGGAGATTACAAAAGTTTAAATGAAAATTACAATAAGCTAACACTACAAGCTAAATTTAAGCTAAAATCTAAAGCTACACTAGATATCGTGTGTGTGTGAATGGAGAGCTATTTATAGCCATCTTCTGAAGCTTCTAGGGGCCTGAATCTGTTGCACGCTCCTCTTGATCTCCTCCATCCATTTATCCCAATCATTGGAAGCTAAATCTCAACCCTTGGATCACTTTTGCACACACGGATTGCCAGCGTGGCAATCCGTGATGTGACAGCTTGTATGCTTGTATTGTGAGTGAGTCAAGTGCAAAATATCCCTTTTCCTTGTACTTCTTTCATGTCCACCATGTCATTCCTTTTGGGGATTGACCAATAAGATGCTTAGGTGATGTTTTAACCCTGCCATGCTATACTTTGACACATGAATTGTCCCATTTGTTTTCCCCTTTTTTTTCAAATTGGGTTTTGCCCCTTATTTTGACCTTGGGAAAAGTTAGGGATGATGAACAGTTAAACAACTTTTCCCGCTTCCCTTTCTTTTATAAATGATTATTTGACTGTGTTGACCCGGGTAATTTTATATAAAGGGTTTTGGGCCAGGACTTTGGATTGGGCCAGGGCTTTGGATTGGTTTTATTATAGAAAGATAACGGTCGTTATCTTTTATTAATAAAAAGATAACGATTTTAGGCATTTAGGGGGTTTGTTTTGTTACTTTGGTTTAACATGAAGGACTGAATTGGTAACTTCATTAGTGAGTTGACCATTTGACTTGTTGACCAAGTTTGACTGGGAGTTGACGGAAGTTGACTGATACTGCTCCCGCTTTTTGCGTGCTCTTCCGTTCTTGTGTTCGTGTTTGCCCGGTTTTAACCATTTTCTTGTGGTTTTTGCTTTATCCATACCTGCACATAAAAAACACAAAAACAAGCATATCTTTGCCATTCTTATTATGTTTTTGGTCTTTATTGGGTTTATTTTGATATAAAATGGATATGTGTTTTCACACATATCAACCATCATGTCTTTTATCAAAAGAGTTGAAAATCAAAATGATATCAAAGTCAAACAACTCAGAACTGACAATGGTACTGAATTCAGAAATAGCATTCTTGTAAACTCTAGATGTAGAAAGTTTCTCAAAACTTCTCTTCTCCCTACACACCTGAACAAAATGATGTTGCTGAGAGGAAAAATAGAACCCTCATAGAAGATGCAAGAATAATGCTTTCATGATCTGTCTTTTCTAAACAATATTGGACTGAAGCTGTAGCCACTGCATGCTACACTCAAAACAGATCCACCATTATGAAAAGACATCTCAAAACTCCTTATGAAATTTTTCGTAAGAGAATCCCAAACATTAATTTTCTTCATGTCTTTGGATGTCCAGTTTACATCCACAATCATAAAGATCACTTAGGAAAATTTGATGAAAAAGCTGATGATGGTTATCTTTTTGGATACTCACTTGTTTCCAAGGCCTTCAGAGTCTTCAACACTAGAAGACAGCAAACTAAAGAAACCTATCACATCACATTTGATGAAAGCCCTGATGCTATCAAATTCTCAAAACCTTCAATTGACAACATCAACATTGCTGAAACATAAAGATATCTACCTGATAAATATCTTTATCCTTATGAACCTTCTCAAAGGTATCAAAGAAATAGCAATGATGTATCCTTCATAGAACCCTATGAAAATCCTGAACCAGTTATTCTTGAAACTAAAGTTTTATCTTACCAAAATGGTTAAACTGATCAAAATGATCACAATGATCAAAATGATCAATCTGTTCAAAATGATGAAATCTTAAATGATGTTCATTCTGAACATTCCAATCACACCAATGATGAACAAATCATTGATAATCTCCCAAACACTAAAGACATTCACATCTCTGAACACTTATCCTCTTTAAGTGTAGAGGATACTTCAGTATAAAATATAATTCCAATCCCAACTCCACCCTTACCCATTCCATCAATGGTCACTCCAGCTCCTCAAGACAGATGGTCTCAGGACAAACACATTGAGCTGGTTAATATCATTGGTAATCCAAGGGCTGGAATGCTCATAAGATCCATGGCCAAACAACTTAGTGCTATTTCAGCTCATGAATGTCTTTTTGTAGATTTTCTCTTTGAAGAAGAAACTAAAAAGGTTTCTGAAGCACTAAAGCGTCCTGGATGGGTTGATGCCATGTAACATGAACTAAACCAATTTGCCAAAAACAAAGTCTGGACATTAGTTCCTGCACCTTATGGTAAAACCATAATCGGCTCAAAATGGGTTTTCGGAAATAAAAGAGATGAAACTGGAATTGTCATCAAAAACAATGCAAGACTTGTGGCTCAAGGCTACAATCAGCAAGAAGGCATAGATTATGATGAGACCTTTACTCCAGTTGCAAGGTTTGAAGCAATCAGAATCTTTCTTGTCTTTGCCACATACATGAACTTCATAGTTTATTAAATGGATGTCAAAAGTGCACTCCTCAATGATAAACTAAAAGAAGAAGTTTATGTTAAACAACATCCTGGTTTTCGAGAGTAATGAGTTTCCCAACCATGTCTGCATACTGGACAAAGCCCTTTATGGACTTAAACAAGCTCCAAAAGCATGGTATGAGAATCTCTCAACCTTTCTTACTGAACATAAGTTTGTAAGAGGAAAGATAGACAACACTTTGTTTATCTATAAAACTCAAACTTATGTGATTTTAGTTCAAATCTATGTTGATGACATTATCTTTGGGTCCACCAGCACAAAATTATATAAACAGTTTGCTAAACTGATGACTCAAAGATATGAAATGAGTATGATGGGTGTCCTCGCCTATTTTCTTGGATTTTAGATTAAACAATCTGAAAGAGGCATTTCAATTAACCAAGAAAAATATGTCAAGGATCTGCTAAAAAGTATAACATAAATGGTTCATCAGTGAAAACTCTAATGGTACCCCCTAACAACTTAAGACCTGATCTCAGTGGCAAAACTATAAATAAGACTCAGTGTAGAGGTATGATTGGATCACTAGTGTATTTAACTGCAAGCAGACCTGACATTCAAGTCTCAACTTGTCTCTCTGCAAGATATCAAGCAAATCTTAAGAAATCCTACCTTATTGTTGTTAAGAGAATTTTCTGGTACCTAAAAGGTACTCCCAGTCTTGGTATGTGGTATCCAAAATGTTTAGGTTTTGACCTGAAAGGATATTCAGACTCTGATTATGCTTGTTACAACATGGACAGGAAAAGCATCTCAGGTGCTTGTCAGTTGTTAGGAGGCAAACTTGTGTGCTAGAGTGATAAAAAGCAGCAATTTGTAGCAATGTCATCAACTGAAGCTGAATATGTAGCTTCTAATGGATGTTGTGCCAACATATTATGGATGAAAAGTCAACTCACTGTTTATGACATCATATATGAAAAGGTGCCCATATTTTGTGATAACACCTAGTGCTATTGAAATCTCAAACAATCCAGTTTTGCACTCAAGAACAAAGCATATTGATATCAGATATCACTTTACAGAGATCATATTCTAAAAGGGGACATTGAATTACATTTCATTCCCGCTCAATATCAACTTGCTGATATTTTCACCAAGCCTCTGGATGAGCCAACTTTCAAAAGATTGATTGTTGAACTAGGTATGCTGAACATTGATTCAAAACCTAAAGCCTCAGTACTGCCTGAAGAAAACTGAAGCTTCAGCGATTTCATCCTAAACTAAACAAACTTTCATGTTAAATGTCAGTGCAGTTTTTGCATACAACCTTTATCTTGCTTAAGTAAAGTAACTGAGCAATCACATATGTCCCATTTATAGATTTGTATGAGCATGTGTGGTTTTGTCGCCTTTACTGGAGCATAGATATTGGTTAAGTCAAGAACTGAACAAAACTAGTTTATTTTCTTCAGTTCAGTTTAGATAAATAATTTTATCTAAATCTTCAACTATCTCTCGAGTGAAGTAACTGATCAATAATATATGTCTTATTCATGGATTTGCATGAGCATTTGTGGTTCTGTCGCCTTCGCTGAAAGATTGATGATAATAAAGATTACAATAATTTGTTCAACATGACAAAACATCAAACCTGAACCTAGTCTAGCTTTTTCAAACATCAATCTAAAGGTCAGTTTTTTTAACAAAAAATGTGTGATTTTTAACATTAATATATTTAATATATTAAAAAAAAAGAAATCCAAAAGTTAGAATGACCTCATCATCTTTCTCTCACCTACTTTTGCAGTTGAATAGACGGATGTTCACTGTTCTAGGTGTCAGATGCATGCTTTGCTGACTTTCATTAAATACAAAGTTTAGCACACATGTTAAAAACAAACCCTAAACATTCCCATAACTTCACAACCTCAAATGATAATTACAGTTTCTCAAAGAAAAATTGTAACTTCATCAAACATATAAATCACAACAAACCATTCAATAACTCACTTTTCACAATCTCATCAACAACACACACACACACCTCAAACCAGATCAAATCTCCAAAACCCTAACTATCCACAATGGCAGAATCATCATCACATAATCCCTCATCACCTGAAATCACTCCCAAAGAAGAACATGTCACTCTTGACAAACCCAAAAGCCCAAACCCTTTCTTACCTACAACTCAGGTTGAGTTCACCTTTGAGGAGATTTCCTTCACCACAAACAATGAAGTTGCACTTCTATATCCCTCACACCCTAACCAAAAATACTTTAAGGATGTGTCAGACTTCATTTCCAAATGTTGTCTAAAGGAAGCATTTACAAGAGCCCCAACTCAATACAAAGAGTACCTGAGTGAATTTTGGTATACGGAAAAGACCTTAGAAGACTCTTAAGGTTTTGGTATCCACTCCCACAGGTGGAGTTAGAGGAGACATAGGTATTACCACTTTTATAAATGCTCTTAGGGCACAATACCTACCTCACTCAAGTATGTATGTTTCCCCACCATCTATAACAACAATAAGACCATGGTTTGCAACAATAGGATACAATGGGGAGATTGGGGCAAAAGGAACTCTCAAAAAGAGTTGTCTTCCTCCTAGGTAGAGGTTGTTGATAGGTCAAATCATTTAGTGTTTAGGTGGGAAAATAGGTGGCCTAGATCAAAAATCTAATAAGGATGCCACTATCTTGTATTGTCTGGCTAATTGGGTACAGGTAGATTATGCCAAGTTAATATGGGAGGATCTAATTTATAAGCTGAATAAGAAGACTAGGGAAAAGATTGTTCCCTATCCAAGGTTTATATCTCTTGTACTTGAACATATGATGCCTGAATATGATAATGAGGAGTTCACCATAAACCCCACTCAGGTCTTCAATGTTGTTAGAAATAAATCTTCATATGACTTAATACTGCCAGCAGTACTAAAGAAGTTAGTACTGCCAGTACAAAGTTAGTACTGCCAATGTGACTTAATACTGCTAGTAGAGGGAGTTAGTACTGCTAAATGGTCAAAGCTGTTGAACTGAAGATAAGAATGCATGGAGATTATTTCAGAATGTTTATATTTGAATTGTAACTGAACCTAAATGATAGGCTGATATCTTTGTAAAGGGCTCCTTGTATTTCTATAAAAGGAGATCCTAAGTGTAGTGTAAATTAGAACTTTAAGAGATACTTTTCAATTGATAGAAACACTTAGAGAGAAAATTTGTAATAGCTTCAAGGTTTGTAACCCCAGTACTTCAAGAGTACTCGTATTATTTCAATAATATTGAAGCAGTGTGTTTTGTGTTCATTGTTTGTTTTTGTCATTACTGTTCCATTAATAAACTTCTCTAGAGTATCAAAGTGTAGATTCCGCATACACTTTGGTATACATACAAAGTCTCAATCTTTGTTATTTTGGATTCTTCCAAGGTAACAAACTCTTTACTACGTAAAGAATCGATCAAGGCGTGGGATCAACAAAAGCTCCAGTAAAGGCTGCAAAAAGCAAAGGGATTGCTTTGCTATCGAAAGTCGCATTATTTGAGGAAGCTCAATTGAAAAAGGTTATCAAAAGAAGCAAACAGGAAACAAGTATTCATCAAGCAGGTGGCTCAAGCGAGGGAGCTAATTTTGAATCTGAAGTTCCTGATGAGCCAAAAGGCAAGTCAATAGACACAAGTAAAGGAACTGGTTTAAAACCAGGGATTCCCAATGTGTCCAAAGCTGGTTCTTCGGAAAGCGAGTACGAATCTTGGGGAGATAGTGGTGATGAAGCCAATGTACAAGGTGATGATGAAGATGTTCAAGATGGTGATGATAAACCTCAACATGCTGGTGATGAAAGAACTAATTCTGAGAATCAAGAGACAAACGATGATGAAAAAGAGATTGATTATGAGTTTATACGTACTCCTCCAAACTACGTACCAACTGATGATAAAACGAATGATGTATCCAAGAATGTTGATGAATAAGAGTATGATAGGATTGATAAAGAGTTGTGTGGTGATGTTAACGTTAGATTGACAGATGCTGAGTAAGATGACGAAGGCAAAGAGGATGCAGATATGACAGATGTTGAACTTGTACAAGTTGAGCAGACACAAGAACAAACAACATGCATATAAGAAGAAAGTGGTCCAGTAATGGCAAGTGTACAAGGTCAGTAGGTGGAACAAGCAACAACAACTACTACTCCTGCCATACCAAATGCTACTACTGAGGTATCTTCATTTAGTTCAAGTCACTCTGTTTCATCTAACTATACCAGTGCATTCCTCAACCTTGAGAACCTTCATTCTACGGAACCGGGAGTGGTTTCTATGCTGGACATTAATGTTCAACATGAAGTTCTACATACTTCACCACTTCTCACCATCCCTGTTTCTATGATCCCTGAACACATTGTTTTCAATCCATCTAAAACAGTCATAATTGCCTCAGCAACAACAATCTCTTCCCTTCTTTCCTCACTTTTTCCTTCTCTAAAACAATCAACACTAATCCCAACACCGACAACAACTGAAGCTACAACCTCAACCACTGTTGTTCCTGACTCTGAAACCCTTACTGCTCTCCATCAAAGAATTGATGATTTAGAGAAGGATGTAAAAGAGCTCAAAGATGTTGATAACTCTACAAAAGTTATTTCAATAATCAAATCTGAAGTTCCAAATGTTGTCAAAGAGTACCTTGGATCAAGTCTGGACGATGCTCTGCATAAGGTGATTCAGAGAAGCTTTGCCGACATCATTAAGGAACACTCTGTTCTAGCTGAGATTGTAGAGAGACTCAGGCAGCAATATGCACCTCAGAAAAGTATTAAAGACATCCGAGAAATCAAGATGGAGCATGCAAGAAAGCAGCAAGTGCCTAAAGAAACAATCACCTCATCTGATACCACTACACTTGAAGAATTCGATCAGAAAACTACCTTGTTTGAAACAATGACTAAATCCAAGTCATTCTACAAAAGTCCAAAGCATAGAGCTCTATATCATGCTCTTATGGAGTCAATCCTTAAGGATGAAGAGGTTATGGAAGAAGGTGTTGCTAAAAATTAAAGAAAAGGAAACCATATGATGCTGATAAAGATGAAGGCCCTTGTAGGAACTTGATTATCTTCACTTCATAACACACAAACACAAATCGAAATAAGAAAAGAGAAAGAGAGTAGAAAAGATTTAGAGATGAGAAGAGAGAGAGAGATGAGAGAGAGTTGAGAGAGAATAAGAAAAAAGATATTATGAAAAATGAAAACTTTAGATATTTTCTAAAAGAAAATATCTATATATATATGAGATATTTTCTTTTTAGAAAATATCTAAATATATATATACCCCTACACATTTAATGTGACGCGCGGGATATTTAACTAGGACCCGGGCTCGGGTTTTGTTTGGGATTAAACCCGAAACATATACAATATTAGATTATCTATCGAGCCCGATTCCCGATATTATCCTGTTACAACATTAACTAATTAAAGACCGAAGCTCCATCGTAGAGTGACCGAGCTTCCTTGTTCGACTCAATAAATTGAGGCTAACAGAATGAGATGCTGATAATTCAAGGCGATTGTAGTGACAGAGGAAGTAAGTCGAGGTTAAGCATCATATCATGCACCAAGACTGAGAAGTATATTCAGAAAGGGTACCAAGTCTTCCTAGCACAAGTCACGAAAATGAAAATTGAAGACAAGTCATGGGAGAAGCGACTTGAGGACGTATCGACTGTGCGGGACTTTCCAAAAGTCTTTCCAGAATATTTGCCCGGATTACCACTAGCTCGACAAGTTGAATTTCAAATTGACTTAGTCCCTGGGGCTTCGCCTGTAGCACGAGCCCCGTATAGGTTAGCACAGTTAGAAATGAAAGAATTGGCTACCCAACTACAAGAACTTTCTGATAAAGGATTTATAAGGCCGAGTTCCTCACCATAGGGAGCTCCGGTTTTGTTTGTCAAGAATAAGGATGGATCTTTTCGGATGTGTATCGACTATCGTAAACTGAACAAACTTACTGTGAAGAACCGAAATCCACTTCCGTGAATCGATGACTTGTTTGACCAACTGAAAGGGTCGAGTGTCTACCCTAAGATCGACCTGAGATCTGGTTATCATCAACTCAGAGTTTGAGAGGAATACATTAATAAAACATCGTTCAGAACACGCTATGGTCATTATGAATTTCAAGTTATGCCATTTGGATTGGCCAACGCACCGGCGATATTCATGGATCTGATGAATCGGGTGTGCAAACCGTATTTGGATAAATTTGTGATCGTTTTTATTGATGACATTCTGATCTACTCTAAAATCAAAAAAGAATACGAAGAACACCTTAAGTTAATCTTAAAATTTCTTAAGAATGAGGAGTTGTACGCCAAGTTCTTAAAGTGTGAGTTTTGGCTTTCAAAGGTACAATTTATCGGTCACGTGATTGATAGTAAAAGCATTCACGTTGATCCTGCTAAGATTGAGTCAATCAAGGACTGGGCATAGCCCAAGACTCCAAATGAAATTCGTCAATTCTTATGTCTTGCCGGTTATTACTGACGATTTATCAAAGGTTTCTCAAAGATCGCTAAACCTATGACGAAGCTGACTCAGAAAAGCGTGAAGTTTGATTGGGGAGAAAAGGAGGAAACTGCCTTTCAGATGTTGAAATAGAAACTGTGTAGTGCGCCGATCTTTGCTTTACCCGAAGGTAGTGAGAACTTCGTGGTCTACTACGATGCTTCGCACAAAGGGTTGGGCGCGGTTTAGATGCAAAATGAGAAGTTCATTGCTTACGCATCCCGCCAACTCAAGATTCATGAAAAGAATTATACTACTCACGACTTAGAACTTGAAGCAGTAGTGTTCGCTATGAAGATGTGGAAACACTATCTGTATGGCACGATGTGCGTCGTGTTCACTGATAACAAGAGTTTGCAGCATATCCTTGATTAGAAGGAGCTGAACATGAGGCAACGATGATGGTTATAGCTGTTAAGTGATTACGACTGTGAGATACGTTACCATCCGGGAAAGGCGAACGTGGTAGCGGATGCACATAGACGAAAGGAAAGAATTAAGCCACTACTGGTTCGAGCCTTAGTTATGACTATTGGATTAAATCTTCCCATTCAAATTTTGAACGCTCAAGCTGAGGCGAGGAAAGAAGAGAATTTCAAAACTAAAGACTTAGGTGGTATGATCAAGAAACTCGAACCTCGTTTTGATGAAACGCTGTGTTTGAAAAATAGGAGTTGGATACCGCGCTTTGGTGACTTAAGAGTTTTTATTATACACGAGTCGCATAAGTCGAAGTATTCTATTCATCCGGGATCGGATAAGATGTACCACGACTTAAAGAAGCTGCACTGGTGGCCCAACATGAAGGCAGAAATCGCCACTTATGTCAGTAAATGCTTAACGTGTGCTAAGGTTAAGGCCGAATATCAGAAACCGTCTGGTTTATTGGTACAACCAAAGATTCCTCAGTGGAAATGGGAGAATATTACTATGAATTTCGTAACCAAGTTACCAAAGACGACAAGCGGTAAAGACACCATCTAGGTTATTGATATGTGTGAAATACACATATTCATTTATACCAAAAATAGCCCTAAATGACCAAAAATACATTAAAAATGGCAAAGATATACTTGTTTTTGTGTTTTGTGTGTGCAGGTACGGATAAAGCAGAAATCATAAGAAAACCGTCAAAAACGGGCAAACACAGATACGAGAACGGAAGAGCGTGCAAGAGCCGGAAGCCAAAGTCAAAAAAAAGTCAACTCTGGTCAAACAATCAAAGTCAAAATCACAAAATGGCAAAATCCAAAGTTATAATTCTAGTCCTTCAAGTTTCCAAAGTTAGCCTAATGGGCCCTTACCTTTCCTTATTTCTTTACCCGGACCCAAAAATAACATTAAACCAAAAGTCCAAGCCCATTTACCCATACCCGGCCTAAAACCCTAAAACATAACCCTTAATAACTAAGTCCAGGGGCCAATTCTGCCATATTTGAAAGATGTTTAAAACACCTAAACTTTCATAAACCAAAGAGAAGGACTTACTTTGCCATATCCCCAAAGTTTAAATCCATTTTACCCGTTTTCAGTTAAAAAGGGCGCCAAGAACAGTTTTACTGTTCATTGTCTCCCCCAATTCACCAAAGGGTTAAAACGAGAGGGCTTTTACCAATCAAAGGGTGGAAAGGACAATTCAAGTGGTCTAGTACACATGGGCAGGGTCACTACATCATCAAACGTACCCTATTGGCCAATCCCAACAAGGAATGCCTCGTTGGCTTGAAGAGAAAGCACAAGGAATGGGTAATGTTGCACTATATTCACTCAGTGAACAAGCACAAGAGCATCACACAGATTGCCACGCTGGCAATCCGTGTGAGCTCATAAGTGATCCAACGACTCAGGATTATCCTCCAATGATTAGAAGAATGGATGGCAGAGATTGATGGGGGTGTGGGTAGCCCTCAAGAGGCTAGAAGGTTCACTAAGAGGCTATAAATAGCCACACACCTTACACACACACGGATATCTTCTTTTTCAGTTTTTATTTAGTTGTAATTTTTAACTTAAGTTTAGTTAATTTAATTTTCAATTTCAATCTCTTGTAATTTTCCTTTTAATCATGTAATCAAAGTTTTCAGTTAATGAATTTAGTTTTTAAGTTTTCTCAATCTCTTTTACCTTGCTATAAGTTCTAAATAAGCTCAATTATCTTCAACTGTTACCTTTAAGCTCTTAAAAGCTCTCTTAGTCTCTAAGCTAAGATTGAGCTTAATTCAGTCTTAATAATACTTAAATCAATAAATCAGTTAAAAATCTTATGCTAATTGGACTTTTAAAAGCTTTTGAAAGGGGAACCAATTATGGAAGGGTTCCCATGGACGATAAGCTAGAGCTTGTAGATACTCATTTGAGTTTAGGCTTCTGTTTAGCTGAAGCATTTAGTAAGTTCTCCTTTAATTCCCTTGTCATTTAAATTCTAGCTTAATGTGTGCTTATCTGCTTATTAGCTTTGCTTTGTCTACTTATTAGTTACTTATTTGAGCTTATTTGTATTTCATTTTGCTGAATAATCTTGTCCTTTTACCTGTTTTCAGCTTGTGTAGTTTAATTCATAGTTGCTATATAATTAGTCTTAAAAGATCAATAAAACAAAAAAATAAAGTAGCATAGTTGTAATTCTTTGATTCTAGTTAATTCAGTTGTTGATTTATGTTTGTTAGGGTTGATATAAGCTTAGAAGTGTCTGGTAATAAAGTTCTAATAAGTAGGATTTAATTTCATAAGCTTAAGCTAAAACTGTCAAAGTTAAAGGAGTGTTTGGAAAAAGCTTGTTTGACCTTAAATAGTCAAAATATTTTGGTAAATCCTCTTTTGACAGTTTGATAATCATATTTGAATAAGTTTTGAGCAAATTTGAAGTATCAGTTTAAGTTTAAAATCATTTTTGGCTTAAATTTCTTGGTTGTGCACCAGGGGAGATTTCTCCCTTACTTTGATTACTAAAAATTGATCCAAGCTCTCAAAGGTTTGGTTTGTGTGAGTTTTGTGTTTAAACACACTAAAATAGAGTGTGTACTGCAGGATTTCCCTTAAGGAAACCTGCATTTGTGTTTTACTTCTTGTCAAATTGCATCAGCAGTACTAACATCAGTTAGTACTGCTGTCTTTTTAATCTTTCATTTAAGCTAGTGTTTTAGGAATTTAGCTTTTAAATTCAGTAGGTGTTTAGATTTCATATAGGTTAATTTAGTTTTAAACTTGTTTTCTCATTTTGTTTTTTAAAGTTCAACAAAATCCTCAAAAAGGCCAAAAACAGTAGATAATAGGACTTAGCTGTTTATTCCAAAACTCTAGCTTATAGGATTGAATTTTATGCATTATGTTTGTAGCTTATCAGTTGTTAATCTAGTTTTCAAAATCTCAGCTTATGTCAAAGCTTATTGAGATTTCTAGCTTATTGTGCTTTTGAGTTTTTTTTATGCTACTATCTGAGTTTAGCTTTTTAATCTTCTATTTTAGTTAGCTTAATGTGTTCTCAGCTCAAATAGCTTTTCATTTTTAGCTTGTAGACATCTTAAGCTTTCAGGAATAGTTTTTAGATTTGCATTTGAGCTTAAAATAAAGTCTGTGCAAGTGATTTAGTCAAAACAAGCAATTTTGAGCTTAAAAGCTCACTTTCTGTAGTCAGTAGTTTCAAAAGCTCTTAGAGAGCTTATTTCTCACTTTCAGCTTATGTTGTTTTTATAAAAAGTGCTTAAAAATGTGTGTTCTATAAGTTCCAACTTTTGTTTTCAAAAAATAAAAAAATTGCAAAAAATGGGGGTTTGCCAGACTTGAACCCGCGACCTCTTGCTTATATGTCCTAAGTGTTAACCAGTGTGCTTCAATAGCTCATCTGGTTAACCTTCCTTTCATTTAATTAATATAGGCAATTTCCTTTTCCTTTTTAATAATAAGCCGTAGCTTATTAAAGCTTATTTAGGGCTTATTTGTTTAGCTTTTTCATAGTTCTTATTTTTCTTAAGTCCCTGTTAGCATTTAGGATTTTCCCTGAATTTTTCACATTTTTCCATTAAGTAGATTATTTTTAATCATTTTTCTTAGGATTTAATTTTCGAAAAATCTTAAAAAATAGAAAAAAGTTTCAGAAAAATACAAAAAAATAGTTTTTAGCATTAGATTAAATACTTTTAGGTTTACATTCAGAAAAATCATTTTCAACACTTTTAGATTTTAATTTTCATTTTTGAGCCTTTAATTTTAATTTTAAAAATAGGATTTTAATTTTAAGAATAGTTAAAAATAGTTTTCTGAGTTTTTATGTTATTTTAGACTTTTCTAAGTTTAAAAATCATTTTTTAGAATTTTTAGGAATTAATTTGCTATTTTCTAGGATTTAATTAGATTAAATTAGTTTTTAATTCATAATAAATTCAAAAATAATCAAAAAAATATTTTTCTTTTTCTTAAAATTTTCTTTTGTCTTATTTTAGGTTTAGAAATTTAGTTTGCATTTTTAAGAGTTAGTTTTGCCTTACTTGCTTAATCGTCGCGTTTTATTTGTTTCCCGTTAATTGTTTTAAGTGTTTAATTGCTTTTGTGTTCTTATCTTAATTGTTGCTTTTAATTGGTAGTTATAGATAATCAAAAGTATCTTTTCTCTCATTCAAATCATCATCCAAACCAAGGCGTAGTTTCAATTTCGCAAGTCGTTGGGGAAACGACCCGGGAAAAGCATATTCTGGTTTAAAACATACGTATATTATTATTATAATATATATGTGTATAGAATTTTCTAGAGGGATAACTTTGGGTATTATTCTCTTACTTTTGTGTATTAAAATAATATAGTGTGTTAAATATTACTATATCAGGTTATATTGATCGACTCACTAAGTTCCGCTATTTCCTGTCCCATTAAAGGGAAAACGACTCAATGTAGAAATTGATGAGACAATACTTAAAGGAAGTAGTCTCGAGGCATGGGGTGCCAGTCTCGATCATTTCTGATCATAATGGCAGATTCACATTACACTTCTGGCAATCTCTTCAGAAAGACCTGGGGTACTCGACTGGATATAAGCACAGCTTATCATCCACAAACTGATGGTTAAAGTGAGAGGACCATTCAAACGTTAGAAGACATGTTACGTGCATGTGTGATGGATTTTGGAAAAGTCTGGGATAGACACCTACCATTAACAGAATTTTCGTATAACAATAGCTATCATATGAACATTAAGGTTGCACCATTCGAGGCATTGTATGGTCGTAAGTGCCGATCACCCATCTACTGGGATGAAGTAGGAGACAACCAGCTGACTGGTCCAGAAATTGTTCATGAGACAACAGAGAAGATCATTCAAATCAAGAGCCGAATCCAAGCCGCTTGTGATCGTCAAAAGAGTTATGCTGACGTAAGACGAAAACCCCCCTGAGTTTCAAGTTGGAGATAGAGTCATGCTAAAAGTATCGCCATGGAAATGGGTGATACGTTTTGGCAAACGGGGAAAGCTGAACCCGTGCTATATTAGACCCTTCAAGATTCTTGCTAGAGTTGGAACCGTTGCTTACCGACTCGAACTTACGAAACAGTTAAGCCGTGTTCACAGTACGTTTCACGTGTCAAACATGAAGAAATGATTATCCGATGAATCGCTTGTTATTCCTCTAGATGAAATTCAAATCGATGACAGCTTCTTTTTTTTTTTTTATTTTTTTTTCTTTTTTTTTTTATTTTTTTTTTTAACTTTATCGAGGAACCGGTTGAGATCATGGATCGTGAAGTCAAACGTTTGAAGCAGAGTCGTATTCTTATCATTAAGGTTTGTTAGAACTCGAAAAGAGGCCCTGAGTTTACGTGGAAACGCGAGGACCAAATGCAGAAAAAGTATCCTCATCTCTTCGCTAACCCCGCGTCTACGTCAAATGCTACGGCTTAAGCTTTGAGGACAAAGCTCTTTTAACTGGGGAAGGATGTGACATCACGTAAATTTCCAGGTCATCATCTTTGACTTTTTCGTATGTCAGTTTAACTTTATTTAATTACGTATTGATTTGACCCTTAACCGGGAAGTTTTCCTGCGTATATTTGAGAATCGTTACCGGACTTGTTCTGGCATGCTATTTAATGTAGTCTTTTCGGCAGGTGCCATGTTTTTACGTTTCGAATGAATATTTAAATTTTCGTAGTCTTCTTTTAAGTTGTCGCGTGTTTTCAGTTTTTGCGTATTGCGTAATCGTTGTCAGAAAAATATCAAGGGTTTTCCCAAAATATCTAAAACGCCTTGCATGATTCAAATTCAAAATGAACCCCCCATGGTCCTTGTTGTTGCGTTCGCCCCCTCCCCCTTGCCAACATAGCTCCCTATTTTTACCTATAGGTTCTATCCTTGATTCTATGTATCTAGCCATTTAGCCTCCCTATTTATTCATATCCATCCCTTCATTTTTCATTACACTTTCTCTCACTACAAAGCACATACAAGATAAAAATCTCTCTTTTCCCTCTCTTCTTTGTGTGTCGGCCGAACACAACACCAACACCATTGGTGTTTTGTTGCTCCTTTATTCCAAGATTGAAGACGGTTTTGATCGTGGGTTAGTTCAAGGATTATTCGGGTACTTTTGTTGGGGATATTTGGGTTCTTTTGTTGGTAATATTTGGGGGTTTTCAAGCATCTTGGTCAAGTTCGTGTTTTTCAATCTCATCCGTATCGATTGTAAATGAATCCTTAAACCCGTCTTCTACTTTTTCTTTGTTTCGTTTGTGTGTGGCACATGGGTATGGTTACCTATGTGTTTGTGTCATTTTTATGAAAACTAATGAAGTGGTTTTAAGAAATATTGAAAAAGGTGGAAACTTTATATTTAAAAATCAAGTTTTTGATATACTAGTTAGGTTAGAATGATCTTAGAAGTTTGACAATTGGATTAAGAGAATATTTGAGGTGGTTTTGTTGTTGGAAAATAGTTGAGGTGGCTTTGCTGTCCAGACTTTGCGTGTAGGTTTTAGGTGACTAAAAAGTGTTTTGATCAATAAAGGGAGTAACTTTAAGACAGTTCGTTAGTTTTTCATATAAAGAACGTCAAAATCGGCCTTTTAATGAAGAGTTATGGCCAAATGATAGTTGAAAACATTTTTCAAAAGTTGTAATTGTTGAGCTTTCTGTGCAGAAACAAATCGGGTGATTTCACCCATTTCGAGTACGTTTTAGCAAAAGTATAAAACACGAACGTTGTCCGGAACGATGTTTTACTAATGGTTACCCGAGGTTTTCAAGATTAAAAGTTAAAGACGAGTGAGATAATCTGTGCCGTACAAATAATGCCTCTATATTTTGAGAGTAAACACTACAGCTCCAAGCACTAAGTCATGTGTAGTGTAATTCTTCTCATGAATCTTAAGTTGGCGTGACGCATAGGCTATGTGTTAGCCGTGATATTTAGTAAAGTGATGGTCATTAAACAATCCCGAGCCTTGTATAGGAAAACGTAGTTTACGGGAATTTACTTAAGCTAGTTGGGCCTAGTTGTCGGGCTCAAGCCCATTTGTATTATGAACCGGCCCAACACATAGCCCACTAGAATAGTCCACTCTTGGAACTATTTAAAGCCCTCTCCAAGTGTGGAGAGGGTGTTGTTGCTTCTCATTTTTCTTTTGTGAAACAAGTAACCATTTTTCTTTGTTTTTACTTTCTCTCTCTAAAATCTATTTTTTCTTATTTTTGTGTTTTGGTGATGAAATGATATCCTAACAAGTGGTATCAAGAGCCAAGGTTGGGTTATGTGATTTGTTTGTGGTAATTTTTTTAGATTCTATTGTTTCGGCTTAAGTTTTTGTTTTTTTCTATTCGAAATTTTTTTTTTCTTTCCATTATATCGCTCATTATAATTTTTTTGTACAAGAACCTTGTGGTTTAATGCTTGTGGTTTAGTGCTTGTAATTCGTTGAGGTTGTTTGTGCAAATCGCAAGGTCGGAAAGAAGCAAAGAATCGAGCATCATTTTAGCGAAGATCGAACGAGTGGGGTGTTTGGTTCGAACTAGGTCAATCGAACTAGCACCATCGAACGAGCGAACTTGTGAAGGATCGAACTAGCAACATTCGAACTAGCAACATTCGAACTAGCAACATTCGAACTAGCAACATTCGAACTAGCATCAATCGAACTAGCAACATTCGATCTAGCATCGATCGAACAAGCAACCACCGAACTAGCGTCGATCGAACGAGCGACGATCGAACGAGCGACGATCGAACGAGCGACGATCGAACGAGTGGAGGTTCGAACTAGCGTTGATCGAACGAGCGGAGGTTCGAACTAGCGTTGATCGAACGGGCGGAGGTTCGAACTAGGGTCGATCGAACGAGTGTAGGTTCGAACTAGAGTCGATCGAACGAGCGAAGAAAAGGGTTTCAGTAAAACAGCCATAACTTTTGATCCGTAAGTCCGTTTAAGGCCCGTGACCTCTCAAATCGAAGAGAAAAACGTGACGGATCACGCTGTAACCACCCTTTGGCAGGTTAAGGATTTTTCGAAGCCCAAAAACATCATTTTCTATGATTTTTTGACACTTTTCAGTTTTCAAGGACCGAACTAGTTAATTCTAGTGTGAACCGATCAAGCTATCCCTCTTAAACCAAACACAATAATCAAACAACAACAAAAACATAAACACAAATCAACAATCACTTGCGATCCGTTCATTCATACTTTAATTAAAATGGGATCCAAT
>BQNB010047632.1:13346-43003 GCA_026074375.1 Tanacetum coccineum | reverse complement strand
AATTATTATTATTTTTCACTCACAATAAAGCTAACATGACCTCTCATGTTCAAGTTGAACATGAGAGGATCTCAATCCTTTTTTTTTGTAGTTGTTGGTTTTGAAGGGATTAAGATCCTCTAATGTTTGTCCCTCATGTTTTGTAATGTTGAACCAATCAAATAAAAGAAATTAAATAGTGGGGTCATAATTGAGTAAAATATGTAACCCATTAAATTGCTTCCTCTCACAACATGTCAACATGAGAAGAACATTAAAGATTTGAAAATGAGAGGATCTCAATCCGTTTTGAAGATGTGGAGATGGAGGGACAAATTTGAAAATGAAATAGTGAAGATGTGCAACTAACAACTCTTAAATCTTTGTAATAGATTTTTTTTATAAGAATTGCAATTTAATTTTCTAAATCTTTATCCTCAACTATTAGAATAGATGTTAAATAATACGAGAAATCCTTTGTTTTCGGATTTTGCGATTCATATATTGATAAACACAGAAAGAAAAATGAGTGTTGTTAAGTTATGGTGATGTTGGCGTGAATAGAGAAAAAGAATTAATCGATGTGCTCAAAAGATCTTGGTTTTGAAAATAAAAAAGATTGACGAATGTGCATGATTTACCATTATATGTACGGTGCATGTCAGTCATGTCCCTTTAAGAAAAATAATACAATTGAACTAAAAAAATTAGTATGAGTTGCTATCCTCGAAAAATATAATCACACGGGTACCCGCCGCCGCATTGCGCGGGTACTCGATTAGTATTTATATAAATTTGGTTTTCGGTTCAGATGATCAAGCCCATATTTAACCTGAAAATCGAATTTGTAGTTCGATTGGTTTCAGTTTATGGTTTTTTTGGTTTTTTCAGTTTTTGTGCTCACCCCTATCCATGTCAACTATAAGGAAAAAGATATTTGGTGACGGAAGTTTTAATTACACAAATAAATGTGAATAAAAGATATGCTCATACTTTTTTTCATCATGAATAGACTTTTACTTAACCGACTTTTATCTACACTCTTTTAAATGTAAAATAAGTATATAAATTTTTTAGTGACGTTACCTACACTTTTTTAAATGTAAAATAAGCATATATATTTTTTAGGGACACTTCATTTATACTTTTCACGACACTTTTCTTTTACTTTTTTAAAAAAAACTTTTTTGTGACATTTTTTTGTGTCTCTTGCATGATGCAAGTCCAATTTTAGATACTTACAGTTACTACTTCGTATGAATAAATAAAATGGACCTTATTCTATGTGCATTGTAATTATTATTCGAAACCATCACTTTTTTCCAAACAAGATATTTTTCTCGTGTCCTTTAACTCGAAACGACTAACCATGCTGCTTTTATAAAGCCCTGATGTTTGAACACATAGGAGGGGCATCGAGTAGTGGCCCTTGAAAGTGCCCAAAGCATGTCTCTCTCATTTCCTTACATAGGCTTTTAAGTTTTATATATTGTTAATGGGCCTAGAGCATTCGATAGTTGCATAGTCATCTGATCAATATGATTTAACAAGCAAAAGAATTCGCGCGTTGCGGCGGGACTAATTTTTTCCCGAATAATTTTTTTTTACGTTTCGGGGGTATTTTTTTTTGGGCGATGCTTTATGGCGGGGCTAATTTTTAATATTTTATTTTTTTGTATGATTCGGGGGAAAAAAATTTGCGTTGGGACGGGCTAATTTTGTTAAAAGGTGAGGGTCCGTTTTGTATTTTTTTTTTTACTTTGGGCCAGATTTTAGGCTATTTTTTGGGTTTTTTTTTTGCTAATTTTTTTTCGGATATTTCCTTCTTTTGTACGATTCGGGAAATTTTTTTGCGTTGGAACGAGTTAATTTTTTCCCAAATATTTTCTTTTTTTGGAATGGTTCGATATCTTTTTTTTTTGCCAGATTTTGGGCCACATTTTATGCGAATTTTAGGCTAGTTTGTCAACAAATGTGTATATTAGTAATAATTTTTTTTATATGGCTTATGTGTTGGGCCTCATGTTTAAAGTGTTGTTTTTTTTGCTATATGTTTTTTTTTAATATAATGGGTTGTACGTTTGTGACCATATTGATTATTTTAAAGTTATTAGGTATCGAAGATGTTTTCGCGGGTATTTTTTTTTCTTAATAAATCGGAACTGTTGTAATATTTTTTTTCCTCCTACTTTGTGCATACAAAATTAAAAAAAAACAAAAAAAAAATTTATTATTTTCGGTCTCATGTTTAATAGTTTTTTTTATATGGGCTTATGTGTTGGGTCTCACGTCACGGATATATTTTTATCTGAATAAATAAGTACTTTTGTATTTTTTTTTTCTTCATATTTTGTGGCAAGCAAATATATATATATATATATTTTTTTAAGTAGCAAAAAAAAAAAATTTCAAATGGGCCGGCCCAAAGTGGGAGCCCAATGGGCTGAACACTGTAGCACTGTAGCTGCTACAGTGTAAAACGACAGTGTTTTTGTCGGTAATTGTGTATATATATAATAAATGTACCAACTGGGCGTAGCGTAGTTGGTCACCAAGGGTATCCTCGGGTATGTGAGTTCCTCACTAACCTAGAGGTTGTGTGTTCAAGCAACGATGGAGGCATATGTGAAATATATTGTGAGATATATGGTATATGTTGTGAAAAATTTGTCGTTCTAAAAAAGTGTGTAAATTATAAGTATTATCAATTTTCGCATGAAACGACATCGTTTCATACGCTAGGCTCCCGCTCAGACTTTGGGCTAAAAAGAACTGGCCTAGTTTTTTCTTTTTATAATACTGATAGTATCTCACACATATCACACACAAAACACCATAGTCTTCCAGAAAACACATACACATGAAATAGGTATTCGATTTGGGGATTTGATTTTAAAAGGGGGATTTGGTGCCTGAAGATACCGTGTCACAAGAATTTGGGTTTGCGTTTAATTTTCGAAGCTACTTATCGCACTCATTCTGGATTCTTCCCGCCTCCTATTTCATCTGCAACAAATTATGGACAAATTATTCCGGCTAGCGGCTCCGAATGTTCTAGCGATATGGGTTCAGGTAGTAATCAAGATTTATATTATCTTAGGTTTGTTATTTTTTTTATAAAAGATGGACTAATTAATTGCAAAAAGTAGGGGAAAGGCATTGGATTGCTGATGTTGAAAGAATTGACTGAAAAGCCTAATTTCTTGGGTTTGGTATAGTAGCCATGGCAGGTGTTTGGATCACATCTACATTTGCATTTCTATTTTAAAGTATATTTATGGTTTGGGATTCCTTACATATTGTGCTTATGCATTGTTTACCAATGCATGTATCTTGGCGGGGTATCCATACCTGGATTGTGGTTGCAACCATGGCAAGTGTGTGGTATCACATCTATGTTTGCATTCCTATTTTCAAATGTTTTTTTTTGAACGGCAATATTATTAAACACTAGCAAGGAGCTAGATCAACAACAAACAATATAAGGGTTTTTAAGCCAATCGTCCCATTTGATCGATGCTTTACATCGATATTTAAACCAATAAAAAGAGCTAGAGACTAAATTATCAAAGATCAAGACCTTTTCCGGAATCTTCGTATTAAATAAAATCTTATTCCGAAAATTCCACATAACCCACCACAAGCCGTAATAGACCCCTTCGATAATAACTTTGATGTTTGATCGAATCCGGGTAGACACGAGCCAAGAACGCCACTCCTCATATGAATTAACCTCCATATACTCCACATTCCACCATGAAGAAATCTTTCTCATAACCTGTCTAACCACATTGCATTGAAAGAACACATGACTTGTCGTTTCGACACCCATTTTACAAATGGGACAATCAATAGAATCAATATCCATGCCGCGACGAGATATGTTAAAACGAGTAGGAAGAGCATTAGATTTAACTTTCCAAGCCAGAATATTAACCTTGATAGGCACGGATTTGACCCACCTTGTCGACAAACTCTCCTCCTGGAACCGGTTGTCGTCTAACGTCTTGCGAATCGAAGCAACCGAAAATGAGCCATCATTCTCCAGCGACCATATGTACCTGTCAACACGAGGCACCAACGAGATTGTTTTCATGATCTCCGCCATAGAATCAAACTGTGTCTGTTCAATACCACTCCTCGCATTTCTTCTGAAGGTAGTAACTAAGCTTGGCGCCTTTAACTTTGAACTCACTGAAATATTTTTGTCAAGTTCCAAGGCATAAACACGAGGAAACAACCTCTTTAACACTCCACCTTCGTACCATTTATCAAGCCAAAAACGAGAATCCTCACCATTTCCCAGCTTTAATTTGATAAAATCGTGAATATTTATTCCTTGTGCTTGTATCACCTTCACCTCCTGGACGATTGTAGTCCAACAGGTCCGAGCAGCCGAAGCACCAACTTTATCTAAACTCCCGTCCTCCCCATATAAAGCCTTTATCACTTTGGTCCATAACGAATCTTTTTGAGAATAAAACCGCCACAACCACTTGAACAACAACCCTCTATTGAGAGCAAATAAACTAGAAACCCCTAAGCCACCTTTCTCTTTTGAAGTTAAAACTTTGTTCCACTTAAACCAAGTTGCTTTATTACTCTTATGCTCATGACCGTTGAAGAAACGACTACGAATAACTTCAAGTGAATTAAGAATACTCGAGGGGACTTTAAAAATGGACATATGGAAGATTGGCATAGAGCCTAAAACAGACTTGAGAAGTGTGAATCTTCCTCCAATAGAAAGAGTTTTCAACTTCCATCTAGATAGCCGAGACAGGACCTTTTCAACCACTTCATTCCAAGCATGTTTTCTATGCATGTTCTCCCCTACTTTCGTACCCAAGTAAGTGAAGGGAGTCTTAAGAACAAGACATCCAAGTTTATTAGCCGCAATTTTAACCTTCGCATCTTCCACATTCACACCCATAATCTTACTTTTACTCATATTAATACGAAGACCAGAAGCCCGGAAAAAACATTCCAAAACTCGGACTAGAGTATCAATATTAAGCTCATTCCATTGACCAATAAAAATAGCGTCATCCGCATAAAACAAATGAGAAAGATTCACCGTGGAGCTCAAATTAATTCCATTAAATAATCCCGCATCAACCACCCGTTGAAAAGAAATGTGCAAGCTTTCCATAACAAGAATAAAAAGGAAAGGGGATAAAGGGTCACCTTGTTTAAGACCTCGAAAGAATTGAAATTCCTTCGTTGGACTCCCGTTGATAAGAATCGACCCCCTAGACGATCTAAGACAACTCTGAATCCAATTTCTCCATTTCACACCAAATCCAAACTTATCTAACACATCGTCTAAGAAATCCCATCGAACAGAGTCATACGCTTTCTCGAAATCAACCTTAAAAATGAGCGCATGTTTCCTCTTTTTTCGACACCATTGAAGAACCTCGTTAAGAATAAAAGGCCCATCCAAAATTTGTCTATCCGCTACAAAAGCAGATTGAACCTCATTAATGAGGTTACTTAAGACACCAACTAATCGATTAGCTAAAAGTTTGGCAATAATCTTGTATAGACTTCCAATTAGACTTATCGGACGGAAGTCTTTAACCATGTTTGCATCAATGATTTTAGGGATCAAGGCAATAAAATTTGAATTACAACCATTTGGAATATCACCATTAATAAAGAAGTACTCCACAGCCCCAAACACGTCATCTTCAATCATAGACCAGAAATGACGATAAAAGTAAAAGGAGAATCCATCTGGACCCGGAGATTTATCAACACCGCAATCCCACACCGCTCGCTTGACCTCTTCTTTAGTTATATCTTGTTCCAGATCCTCTTTTTGTTCATTAGTAAGAGAATTAGTAAAATTAAGATCAAGCAAAGCACGATTTAAAAGAGGTTTATCAAACCTGCTCCGAAAATGCATTAAAAATTCGTCTTTCACCTTGACCGGATCATCAATCCACACACCATTTGCCATGACACCTCGAATCTGAGATTGGCTGCGCTTCTTGTTAAGAATACCGTGGAAGAATTTCACGTTCTCATCACCCTCAATAGCCCATTTGATCTTGGCTTTTTGAGAAATTTCCGAAGCTTGATTTTTTTGAACCTGATGAATCTTATTAAGGATCTCCAATCTATTCTGAACTACTTCACTAGAACCCATACCCTTGTCGATCAACTCATCACAAAGTCTCAGCTCCTCTTTTAGAATGTCCGTATCACTTCTCGAATTTGCCTTATGTATAGACAGCCAAACACGTATGCGATCTTTAAGGAATTTTAATTTACCCATAAAACTACGAATAGCATTATCTTTATTGCCAGGAGCTGCTTCCCAGGATTCTCTGACCATTTTATCAAATCCGTCCACTTCCAACCAGTATTTATAGAATCGAAAAGGAATAGGGCCATAGTCGAACGATGTTTCGCGTAAAAGAATAGGCCGATGATCCGAAATAAACCGCTCCAAGGTTATAGCAGAAATATTTGGACATGAGGTCAAAAGATTTTCAGAAACGAAAAATCGATCCAATTTGCTCATTTTGGAAGCTGATCTATGACACCAAGTGAAAGCACTTCCTCCTAAAGAAACTTCCTCCATCCCCGCGTTATAAATGAAGGAATTAAATTTTTCCGCTTCATGAACATTAAAGTTAGAACCGAATCTATCCGATTTAAATCTCACCTCATTAAAATCGCCCATCATAACAATTTTACCATCCCAAGAATTTGAAATATGAGTCAAATATTCCCACAGCATATGTTTTTCTTTAGCGTCTTGAGGAGCATAAACGACCACTATCAAAAGATCAATACCAGATTTAAGCCACACTCCTCTAATAATGACAAAATAATCCGATCTCGTAAAACTATTTCTCCGAAAAGAATTTGGATCCCAAATACACAAAATTCCTCCAGAATAACCAACTGAATCACTTTGAACATATTCGAATATAGAATTACCCCAACATGATCTCACAGTATTCAAGTCCATAGTCCCCATTTTAGTTTCCTGCAAACCAACAAAATTCACTTTATTTTTTATACACAACTCCTTAACCCAATCTTTTTTAGCCTTTTGGGCGAGGCCTTGAACATTTAAAGACAAAAAATTCATCGGATAACCCCAAACTCTCCTTGGGATTCGATTATATCGTTAATATCTTTAATGCACCCTTCCATGTTATACCCCATTGTTTGTCCTACCTTCACCACTTCCTCCATAAAATTTAAAATGGACCCACCTGATCGCAGTAATTTAGAACGATCCAAATCAGTTGGTTCAACATTGTTATTAACCGAATTCGAATCATTATTTCCTATGTCTTTATTCACAAATGAGTTTACATCATTTTCCTTTTCTGTATATACCTTCTCTGCAATATCCCCCATAGCATTACCTTCGAACTGATCTACTTCCGGAGTGAAGCCCGGTGGGTGAGATAAGCTGTGATCTTCCTCATTCACCTTGTTCTCCATGTTAGTTTTGTTAGTTTTGTTACGGTTGAAAGGTGAGTTGTAAGGTGAGTTTTATTTGAGAGAGAAAACTGATGTGGTGCTAACGTGTCAGGTGGGTTTACCACCACCACTCCATCCGGCCTAAGCTAGTTGTATAGATACAACACAACCTTTTAATGCCGAAATTGGTGTGAATAAATGAAAGTAGTTATGTATGCAAATAATCTTCCATTATATTTGTCACGAGACATAAATAGATAAAACAAATAATTTATTAATATAAATCACCTAATGTACACATAACACATGCATAAACAACAATGACCTCTTACAAGATTTTATAACTATCCAGGTTTCACAGAGCATTTTTCCGATACTCAAAGTAAAAAAAACGAATGTTAATGAAAACAGGAAAATTATTTTACACCGGTCGAAACTCGAGGCCACATACAATTAGGCCAGACATAGTTCCTTCATGACTTGTAAATTTCATATCAATAGAAAGAGTGCCATCCTTGAATTCATGACTGGAGTTAAATTTCCACACTTGAATCTCCATCCATCCATCTTCCCTATGTTTTGGAACGCGAGTGTTACCATTTATGTTCAATGCGCTTGGGGTTATAAAATAAACAAATTCAGCCTTATTGTTTTCTTTGCGGAGTACGTCTCGTACTTTTAATGGACAATGCAGCCCGTGGCGTTTTTCTGAAAGCTTGAACACAAGGTAACACACGTATTCTGTATCTTGTGACAACATTTGACTTTTGATCGTGCAGTTAAGATGAAATACTTGTTGTGGTAAAAGCTCAATCACCTCTTGAAATCTGCATGTAGGATAGATTAAGAACGAATTTATATACAAAGACGAGAAACTACATCCACAAAGTGAAACTTTTGTCAACCATTTATTCACAAATTTTTAATTGTTAACTACAAATAAAAATACACTGGATTAGAAATCTAGGTTTCCGTGTGACATATTGGGATGTACAGTCAAAAAAGTTAAGTGGTTAAAGGTAAGGCTAGCAATTCGTGTGGGATTCGGCTTATTCCCTGAACATGACATGTTTAAGTAATTGGGTCAGACTTGTCAACCCCAACTTGTTTAAATATAACTTGAACATGACCTATTTAACCCGCTTGTCTAATTCGGCTGGCAATTTAGCGAGTTACACTGGTTAAATAGGTTAAATGGGTTGGCAGGTTGACCCGTTTAACACATTTAACCCATATAATACCTTTAAACAACTATAAAATTTGTGTTTTCATTAAAAGAAATACTTAAACGGGTTGTCGGTCGACCTATTTTACCCAACCCAACCCGAACACGGCGTGAAACGTGTTTACACCCGACCATAACCCGTTTATTTATGTATCAGTTTCTGGTCGTGTTTCATATAGTGTCAAGAATTGGCGCCTCTATTTAAAGGAAACTATAACAAAAATAGCTATAATATAAGAAGCAAACCTGGACTCGGCTAATGCTTTTGAAATAAAAAGATCCACATTAGAGAATTTGTATAAAACTGCCTTTGCTGAAAGCACAAGAAGTTTCTTTCGGTTGACCTCACCCAACCAGAACAACTCATCGTAGTTTCTGCATATCTTGAATATTTCTTCAAAGTTAGTTGGCAATTGTTGCACCTGATCCATATTGAAGTTTGAATTCAAGACTTGTTGGACTTCTTTCGATTTTCCGATTTCTTTATGTTTCACCTGTATACAAACCATGTTAAAAATGCAATATAGAACATGGTTTTAGTTAATTTTTTGGCATGCATGCGACCTCTTTATATAATGTAAATAAAAGACTTTAGAATTGAACCACGGGATATAATTGCAAACTTACTTTGTCAATGGCTCGAAATTCAATTCCTTCAACATAAACTGCACCATCTCCACAATAGTACGATGAAAAGCTCTCAAGTAGAAACTCAAAAATGACATCTTCGTTCTGATTCAAGAATTGGCACAACTCAATCATCATCCACTCCTTGTCTCTCCATGTTGCGAAATATGCATGTAGATTTTCGAGTCCGTTTGTATACTTTAGGTTAACATACATCGGTTTACTTGAGACTTGTCTGGAATCACTATATATATGTTTGAAGACTAAATAGACTCCATAAACAACATTTGGAGATAAAAGTTGTGCGGTTGTCTTTATTTCGATGTTCAATTTGGAAATATCAAACATCTCCACTACTGTCTCAAACCTGCATATATTACATATATTTAAGCTATAAAAAATAGAGTAGCAAGATGCTAGCAAAATCAGTCATTATTAGAACAAAGGGCCCAAAATAGGGGTATAGCTAGCTGTATCACCTGTTGAAAAGAAAAACCGAGCTAGGAAACTTCAAACAGCAACTGATATCAAACATATTACTCATATACCAAAGATGCGACAATTATAATCAGTCGAGAAAACATTGAAACCTAGTTAGATATCTACCTTCTTCATGTTGTTCCACTCGGGTTTAAATTGACAAGAAAGGTAACATAAAGCACCAAATTTATCAATATGAGGCATTTATATTATAACTCTCTCGCTTCCGTTCTTGAAAATAAAATAATTTTTTTTATCAAAATTTAAGAATTTGTCAAATCATTAACTTCCAGACCTTTTGAAAGAAAAAAGAACCACAATGCAAGTTATAAATTCATAGGGAGGATGTAAACTAATTATTATGCTACCGTAAATAACTTGTCATGCATAAACCGGTAAAGTAACTACAGTATATTTTTTTTAAAGAAAAAGAAATATATAACCTTATCACTTATGGACTAATCAATTTAGAGAGGTAAAGTAAATAACCTTGATTCTTGAAGAGATTTCCACTCATGTGGACAGCTGTTTAGGTAAGAAAACATCGCTGCTGATACCAATTTATTTCTTTCTCCATTACCATCGAATAACAGAACCTGTTACATAAAATGAAATATAAATCACACTCCAATTTTATTATGTTTAAATGCATGTGTGCTTTCAAATCATCCATAATATTACCACTTTGTCCTGTTCAAGGAGGATTCCTTTTGAGAATGTGTTGTAAAGTTCCTCTTTCTTTTTGGTAACATAGATGTCTGGGCACTTTGACATCTGGATTATTTCTTTGTAGTCTTTAGCCAATTTGGGCTCCCATATCTCATAATCTTCCTGTATAATTAATCCATTAACCAATAATTCCATGTTTATACAATTACTTTCTAACACATTTGTTGTGAACTTGTTTCCCATTGGTTTTTTATATTTTTGACAATTGATTTCTTATGTATTTGAATAATAAAACTAAAACAATTTCGAGTTTAGACATGTGTATGAAACAAATGGTTACCGAATTGAAATAATTAAAAAAACTTACTTGGAATTCCAATGCTTTCTTAAGTTGTTGTATCACCACACTTGCTGTTGGCCGTCTTTCTCTCCTGTGATCTAGGCATTGATAGGCAATCCTTGAAAATATAGCGAACGCCTGTGGTACAATTTGTTCTTTTATACCCTCAAACACTAACTCGTCAAGTTTTCCTACTTGATAGAGACTTTTAGCCAAAAAGGGTAAGTAAAGATAATCATCATCTAGTTCGACAGACGATATTTTCCCACACATTATATCAAATAAAACCGCACCGAGTGAGAAGATATCAGAATCTGCGGTTAACAAGCCTGTTTTCGATTGTAATGGGTCACGATAGCCGATTGTGCCTGTAACATTGTCGATGACATAGTCTACATTCTGATTTTTAAGACATACCAAGGAAAGCCCAAAAGCAGTAATTTTTGGTTTCCAATCATCCAACAGCAGAATATTTCTGCTGTTGATGTCCCTATGTATCACCATTTCTGGACTTGAAACAGTTCCATGAAGGAACTCCAACCCGATTGTAATATCCATGCATATTTTAAGCCGCATAACCCACGTAAGCCTATCATCGCTCAAGTACTTATCAAGACTTCCTCTTGATGCATACTGATAAACAATTATTTTTTCTTCCTCTTCATCACAGTAGCCTACAAGACCAATGACATTTTCATGTTTATACTCCATAAGGATTTCGAGTTCCGTCGCAAATTGAGCTTCTCCTTCCGCAATCTTCTTATCCAACCTCTTTGCAGCAATATTTTTAAGTACATGAGCGTGAGTAACTTCTCCTCTGTAAATATTCCCTAAGTCTCCATGTCCAATGATATTGTCTGGACTGAAGTCTTGTGTGGCTAACTTTACATCTTCAAGTGACAGTTTAACGTTGTCCTTATGGTTCTCCTGTGAATCTTGGGTCAGTAAGTTGATTTGATAAGTAAAAAATAAACTGAAACTGCATGACATCTAAAATTTTTATTGTGACTTACTTGACAATTTAGCGCTCTTTTGAGTTCTTTGATCACAATTTCTATCGAAGGACGTTCCGCTTGAGTTTCTGCTACACACCGTAATGCGATTTTTAAAAATATGTCCAAAGATTCTTTATTGGGTCCTTTTCTTAGAGAAAAGACATGTTCATCGGTCTCCTCCTTTATCTTGTGATCAACAATTTTCATTATTGTTCCCTTTCGAAAATGATCTCTTGCAATGGGTGCAATTCCCCTATCATTCACCTTGGTGTATACAGAATCATAGGCCAACCTCCCAGCGAAGATCTCAAGCAACACTACTCCAAATGAGTATATGTCTGATTTCTTATTTAATTTACCATACTTCTGATATTCTGGATCCAAATACATATATGTACCTGCAATCATATCAGTATAGATAGTGCTAGCCGCTTGATCTGCTGGGTGGAATTTGGAGAGCCCAAAATCCGCAATCTTTGCCTTCCAATTATCTCCCAGAAGAATATTGTCGCTCTTGATGTCTCGGTGTATCATCTTTTGTTTGCCATGATCTGTGTTGTTGTGAATGTAATTCAAACCATGTGCAGTATCAATACATATATTTAGACGTCGCACCCAAGTAAGATTAGCCATTTTATCACTGCTTCCCAAATAGTTTTCAAGACTTCCTTTCGAAGCATGCTCATAAACCAGGATCATTGCACCAGTACCTTCATAACAAAAACCAAGAAGAGAGATTATATTCTCATGCTTACAACTAGTTAGAGTTTCAATTTCTGCAATGAACCCTTGTTCGCCTTTTTGATTGTTAATGCGTTTTATGGCTACCGTGCTTCGTTTTCTGGGTAAATCACATTTATCAACCCCTTCTATCGACGAGGAACTGCTGCTATCAAAATGTTCAAGATCTGCTTTGTATACTTTACCGAATCCACCAGACCCGATGCTGTATGTGTCATCGAAATTCTTTGTAGCCTTTTTTATATCATTTAGTCCAATCTTCAAGTGTTCCAAGTTCTTCCCCTGCAAGATTATGGATTTGTGCAACACAACATTAATGCTAGTAAGGATTGGAGTGATATTAAGAGAAGAAAAGTTTTTTTTATTGACTGATATTTATATAACGGTAAATAATGGTTTTATCCGTAAACTTTGAGTTGGTTTGATCTCTTAAATTTTTTGAAAATGTTTTATCTTTAACTTTGTCTATCCCTAAGTCAAATTAAGTTCATGTCGTATTCGGGTCCAATACACTATTCTAATACAAAGAATGTTCTATACTTGGGCTTGAGCCCAATACACATATAACTAATAGTAGAGGTCGAAATTTGAAAGTTCAGTACACACAATAAGAAGAAAAAAAAAGTTCAGTACACATAATAACAAAAAGTGGCAAGTAAGATACATTTTCAAGTAATTAACCCTTTTCTTAATTCCCAAATTCATACCTAGTACAATCTATTCGAACCAATAACATGTAAGTTTAGTAGAAAAGCCACTTCCCAATATTTAAGGGTTTATTAAATTGTCATATGAAGTTTTAATCAAATGAACATTCAAAGGTAAGAGAATTATATAAAGATAGATGTAAAGTTAATGATAAAATGCTGCATGAAAACTTTAAAGGGCTTTATCAAATGGTTAATCAAAATTAAAAACAAAAAAATTGACAAAAAAAGTTAATTGGTTAAACTACAAGATATCCTAAAATAGAAAATTGGACTGTGATTTTGAGACGAAAGAAGTAATTTTATTGCATATGCATTCGTTGTAAGTTCTATAAATGTTAGAAACGGAATCGAGTTTATGTGTGTAATTTATACTCCCTCTGTCCCTAAATAAGTGTCCACTGTTGACAAGAAACGTACAAATTGGCTAATAGATTTGTATGCTTGATAAGAAACGTACAAATTGGCTTATTTGTATTGAGGATAGATAGTGTATTAGTGGTTGTATGGTTAAACAAGGCGATAACTGTTGGTAAATTAACTAGGATAGGATAATCGACCTTAAATTAAAAGCTTAAGTAAATTAATTACTATACGTACCTTAAATTGATAGGATGATGTAAGGTTAACTGGATTCTCATGTTTCCACTGAAGTTCCAAAGCTTTCTCAAGCCTTTTGAGAACCGGATCGATATATGGTCGGTCTGCTCTATCCTCTTTTGTGCACCAATATGCTATATCGGAGAAGATTTTGAATGACTCTGGGTCCATCTGTTTTCGTAACTGAGGCATGATCATTTTATCCAAATGAGATATGGCAAGTTGATGTAATAACCCCTCTCCCAACTCTTCATCCGGAAGAACTGCACTCCTCCCGCACAAGACTTCCAATAATACAACACCCAATGAATACACATCTGACTTATGGGTCACACCGCCCGTCTTTTTATATTTGGGGTCCAGGTATGCATTCTCATTAATATCACGAGTAAGAACAAGACGGTGCCTCAGAGCTACTGTAGTTTTCAACGAAAGCTGAAAACCAGATAACTTAGGTTCCCATTTGTCATCTAGTAGAATTATCGAGCTCTTGATGTTGCAATGTATGACACTAAAATCACGTCCAACTTCGTAATGGATGTAACTCAATGCATTTGCAACGCCCAGACATATCTTCAACCTTTGCATCCATGTGAGGGTCTTGTCACTAAGATATTTGTCTAGACTTCCATTGGCCTCCTTCTTGTATACGATAAACATTTTATTGTTATTGGAACACCCAATAACAGACACTACATTCGTATGACTGAGACTAGAAAGCATCGACTTCTCCATCCTAAACTTTTTGCTCTCTTCTTTTCGATATTTTCGATAGATCCCCCGTGCAACAATATCGATTAACTGTCCCGAATGCAACATACAGCCTTGGTAAACCCATTTAACTGGTGATTTTCCTCTGATGATATTCTCAGGAGCAAAGTTGTTGGTTGCGGATTTTAAATCTTCAAACCTGAGTTGTGAGTGAGAAATGTATTTTAGGGAAGACATTTTCTTTTTGCTGGAATTGGATTCAACGCCTTTGGATGTGGAGCGACTCGTTGATCCCTATATGTATTAAAGAAGACAGCAGAAGACAACATTATGAAGTGTGTAGATTTTCAGGGTGGAACACTTCATTTAGGTTAATCATTCATTTTTAATAATTATCAAACATAAAATATAGTGTAATTTGTAAAAGTTTGAGTAATTAATAAAGATGTTCACCTTGCACCAAAAAAAAACATAAAATATAGTGAGAAGCTAAGTACAAGAGGGGATCTTGTGTAACATTCTGCAAGAATTGCTAGATTCTCGAAAAATAGTTGGCAAATGTAATTTTGGTCATTATGGAAAAGATTTTCTTATCTTTGTGGTTATCTCTGCATGAATAACTAGAATATCAATTTAACCTTAACACAAAACCACCTCCTTTAAGACAAATATAATAATAGTTTAGGGAATTAAGTGATTTGTGAATGGAGTGTATTTATTATATAAACATACAATAGTTTAGGGAATTAAGTGATTTATGAATAGAGTGTATTTATTACTCCATTTGTCTCATATTAAATGTCCAGACTTTTACAGTCTTTCTTTTTTAACTTTGACTTCAAATATATTTGTTTGTGTTATGTGATACTTGATAAAAGTTTTACCAATAAAAAATACATTTAAAACTTAATTCATTCATATATTTTGCATCAAGTGTTACATAACACAAACAAAAATATTTAATTTCAAAGTTGAAAAAGAAAGACTTCAAAAAGTAAAAGTGGACATTTAATATGAGACAGATGGAGTAATAAACATACATTTAGCAGGATACCCGACCCGCACCGGTTGACGCGACCCACACCAGTTGACTTGGCCTATGTAAATTTTACAAAATACCCCCACACTATGTGACAAATTACAAAAAAAAAACTCATTTTTAAAATTTTTACAAAATCACTCACTAACGGCTGTTAAGTAACGACCGTTAGGTTAATTTTTTTTAACAATTTACGAAAATAATATTTGGGTTGGTCGTTACTTAACAAACGTTAAATAACGACCGTTAACTTAATTTGTTTTCAGCAATTTAAAAAAATAGCATTTGAGGTTATCAGTCCGTTGCAGCGTTAGTCTCTCGCGCTCCACGACAGCGTGCGGGTAAACCACCACTTTTGCACACAAAATATTAACTCGAAAAGAAACTTATATCCTTTTCTAGTAGTGCCCGTGTTTTGTTTCATTTTCTTTTAAACCTCAAAATACCCTATATATTTTTTACAAGTACCCAACAACCGGTCACTATTTATTTTAAGCAATCCATAAGCAATGTTTCATAAACATTAATAAGAATAAAATATTTGATTTCAGCTTATATAACATAAGCCCTAATTTTATGGCTTATTTTGAGACTTGTGGGCTTATATAAGTTTATTACGATATCATAAACTTATATAAGCTCAAAAGTCTCAATATAAGCCATAAAATTAGAGCTTATGCTATATAAGCCTAAATCAAATAAGCTCATAAGGCCACATATAAACCGAAATAAACACCCCCTTAGTAATATATTTGTATATTCACCCAAGATTGCATTATAAAGTAACGTATATATTTTCTGCATTTTTTGCAAAGTTACCTAACAGTTTATAGTTTATTTCAAATTATGTTTCTATGTACAAATAATTCTGCCCCCTATCTACTCGCATCTTTCTTTATCGTTTCTCTTGCATGTTTTGATATTTTCCTCATTTTTTAATGATTTCAGCGGCTTACAACAAGACTTAAAAAAGAATATTAATTACCTCCTCATGACCCGATGATATCCTTCCAACTTTGTCCACAATTGATGAGTGTTCCTTTAACTTCAATGGCAACAAATAGAGCAATAAGTAAATGAACGTTGCTCGTATTATAGAGTAGATATTGTGATAAAAAGATAAAGAGAAAAAAAAACCATCTACATTTTCAAAATCCAATTGAAGTTCCAACGCTTTCTCAAGTCTTGTGACAATCTCATATATATTTGGAAGTTGTGATTGTTCTTCATTCATGCAGTTGTACGATGTTTCGGCGAAAATATTGAATGATTGCGTATCCATTTGTTTCCATAAATCCGAGTCAATGATACCTTCGAGTTCTTTCTCTCTATAGTGATAAATGGCCACGGGAGCCAGATACTTATTATCTTGATCGTCACTTACTGATTTCCTAGCACACAATAGCTCAAACAATACTATCCCAAAGGAATATATATCTGACTTGTGGGTCACAATGTTGGTCTCTAAACATGTTGGATCTGTATACCCCCTTGTAGACCAAACTGAATCAGTATGGAATGAATGGTGTCTTTCAGAAGCTTTAATCTTCATGGAATGCTGAAATTGAGACAACTTGGGTTCCCAGTCATTATTCAGTAAAATTGTTGCACTGCTGATATTCCCGTGTATAACACTAAAATCGCGTGTCTCGTCATAATGAATGTAACACAATGCATGCGCAACACCGATGCATATCTCCAATCTTTTCACCCATGTCAATAACATCGGGTCACTGACATGGTTTTCGAGCCTTCCCATGGAATTGTCCTTGTAAATGATCGTCTCTCCACCAACTTCATTACAAAACCCAACAATAGAAACAACATTCTTATGCGTGAGACTAGATAGCATCGAAATCTCTGTCCAAAAATGTTGTTCTTTTTCATCCCATTCTTCATTAATTAACCTCCGAGCATCGATATCTATCAACTCACCGGACCACAAGAGTTGTCCCTTGTATCTCTTTCCAAATCCACCTTCTCCGATGACATTTTTTTCGTCAAAGTAGTTGGTGGCGGATTCTATATCTTCAAGGGGGATTCTTAGGTGAGCAAGGTGGTTGGGGGAAGAGTGAATCTATCACAAAAACGAAGTTTGGGTTACACAAAATGATGTGATCAAACGGTATTCAATACATACACATATTAACAACAAGTGATATCTTATATTACATAATTTCTTATTGTACTCCTATACATAAAATAACAATTCTTAGAAAAAAAAAATACTTAAAAAAAATTACTAGTATTCGTTTTTCTCTTTAACCTATTGCATGGTGCAATTTTGTTAACTACCTGATTAATTAATAGCCTTTTTTAAGTTTGTAATAATAACTTGAAGTAAAGATAATATAATAAATTCTATTTACGTTAACAATTAACTTGAAAATATTCATACTTGCTTACTTTTAATCACATACTTTTCTACAAATATTGAATAGATATTTAAAATTTTATAATTATTACATAAGTTTTTGAGGAAAATTTGGACGTTGTCATTTATATTGCTTATGAATGAAATACAAACAAAACAAAGAAATAATACATGAGATAAATATTTTTTTTACTCGGTTAATAATAGATCATTTATAAAATGCTTTATGTACCGCTGCCACAACATGCGGTTTTTGTTTGTATACATGAATCAGGGAATATTTGTTATCTTGGTGTGAAGGTACAGTGGGAGTAGGGGGGGACGTGGGGGGGGGGGGGTTTGTATATGGGTGAGTATTGGGGGAGTATGTGGGTATGGTGGAGGGGTCCGGGCGTAGAGGGGAGAGCGTGGGGGTGTAGTGGTGCGGGGGTAGGTTGAGTGGGGGGGCGATAGGGGGGGCTGGGGAGTTGGTAGAGGCCGTGCGTAGATAGTTGAGTGTTTTGTACGATAGTGTGGGGAGGGGTGGGGTTGTGACCGTGCAGTTGGGAAGAGGGGAGGGGGAGGGTTGGGTGGGGGAGGGGTGGAGGGGAGGGTCCGAGGGGCGCGGTAGCTGTAGGGAGGGGAAGGAGGTGGGGGTGTAGGTAGAAGGGGCTAGTGGGGGTCGTTATGTGGTGGGGGAGGAGGAAGGCTGTGACGATAGATGAGCTCGATGGGGAACAGGAGTTGGTGGTGGGGTTGTAGTGAAAATGGGGATCGGGAGATCCTGTATTATGGCTGGGAGCTGGATGGGAGGTGGAGGGTGTGGTAGGGTGCGAGCGAGAGGTGGGGGGCAGGTATTGGTCGAGAGAGAGTAGGTTAGGGTGTGTTGTGTAGGTAGTTCTGTGTATGCGATGGAGGAGCTTCGGGGGGTGGAGGGTGCAGAGAAGTTGTGGGGGTGGGAGGGATAGTGAGGCGGCAGACGGGTGGTGTGAGTGAAAAGGTGAGCGGGTAGGAAGGGGCCATGTTCTCGGTCAGATAGGCTTGAGGGATGATATTAATCATAAGACCTTACGTTCGTAGAGGCATCTCTTACTGGAAAGCGAAGGGGACTGTGTGATCAATTGGATGCGGAACTCAGATTTATATTGAACTCGGTTCTTTGTGCTTCTACCGATTTTACTCCATGTCTATTTCTAAAGTTCCTGTAAGGAAGTATGATGATTATGGGAGGCTATTGTAATACGTTCTTCAATGGAGTGATATTTCAGATAGGAACTATTACTTGGCTGCCTGGGATAAGGATTTTAGCTTCCAAGAAAAAATGGAGGTAGGATTAGGCGTTGCAAGTTTTTTTGCTTTTAAATCGAGCCCTTCTTCTTAATGGAGTTTGGACGATTTATTTCTCAAGATGGATCTCTTTGTTCGGGTTTTTCGTGGCTTTATATTCGGTGACAGTTATTAATTCTCATTCGATTCATGTTACGGTCCAATTGGAGTTCATCTTTAAGAGATCTTATGTGTTGGAAAGACAAAAGGTTTTGATTTTTGGTCTCATTGCAAAAGGCGTATTGGGAATGGTTCTGATACTCGTTTTTGGTTTGATTGTTGGATTGGAGAGACTTCGTTTCATACTTTATTTCCGCGTTTGGTTGCCTTGGAAGAGGAAAAAAATATTTCTGTGGCTTTGAAACTTAACTGTCTAGGATCAGTCCTTTCGAAGATTGTGTTCGTGATGGTATTGAGTCTCAGCAGATGACGGAGCTAAAGTCTATGCTAAACATGGTTTCCCTTTCTAATTCGCGGGATCGTTGGCGTTTTGATTTGACAGGTGATGGAGAGTTCCGTGTTAAAGAGGTACGTAATTTCATTGACGATTTGTTCCTTCCTTCTTTTGATGCTACGAGATGGGTGAAGTGTATTCCCATTAAGATTAATATCTTTGTTTGGAGTTGCACTCGATCCTAGTTTCCCTACATGTTACAATTATCTCGTATATTGTTTATAATTGATTCTAATCTTGCCCGCCCTTGTACGTACATGTGAGTGAGTCTATTTATCAACTATACAAACCATTACAATTCACCAAACTATTAACAACTAACACTTCAATCATATTTAAAATCCCACCTACCTCTTTTCCTTAAACCTTATCTTTTCCAAATCATTTTTATTTCATTTCTTCACTCAACCACGTAAACTATTTTATTATCATTATAAATAACGAATCAATTATTTCAATATTACAAAACTTACAACTTACTAAATCATCCAACTACCACCCATTCTCATTACACAATAATCATTACCTATTTATACATTCAAATACATTTATCACCAAATACTTAATAACAATTATTTAAACAATTTATCTTTTACACCCAACCCCTTTACTAACAAATAAAACACCTAAACAATCCACTAATCTACTAAAAACTAACAATCTCTAACTCCACCACAAAAACACTCCAATAAAAATAAATTAAAAACAACATTCATCTACCCTAACAAACCACACACAACCAACCTAAACCCCTAACTATCCCACTACCAAACTTCTTACATTACCAACCCATCCTAAACAACCCATCAATAAATCAAAAACCACAAAAAACAAAAACAACTAAAAATCTTCCCAAATTCCTAATACCAAAACAATCAAAATTCAATCCCAACAAAAAACAACCCACACTCATACCACCAATATCACACAATAAATATAATACCTCTTAAACACAACTCACCAAATCCACAATCATTCTTACCTCATCCCACCCCAATCTTAAATATAAATAAACCATAAACCTCAACTAATATATTAAAATACTACAACACACCCAATTTTTTTTTTACTCGGTTAATAATAGATCATTTATAAAATGCTTTATGTACCGCTGCCACAACATGCGGTTTTTGTTTGTATACATGAATCAGGGAATATTTGTTGGTAAAAGTCGAAAAATACCCATGAACTTTTAAAAATGTCCCGACATGACCAACGAACTAATTCTCGTCCTTACTAAACCAACGTACTTGTTTGTTTTGTGACAATATGACCAATACGACCGGCTAACATTTCCACATCATTTATTATTTTATTTTTTAATCCATCATTTTATATATTATTTTATTTTGAGTTAAGTACATTTTTGGTCCTGGTGGTTTGGTGCGTTTTCTCACTTTTGGTACAAAATTCAAAAAATGTTTGGTTTTGGTCCAAAACACATAGTTTCGTTTCACTTTCGGTCCAAAATACATAGTTTCGTTACACTTTTGGTCCAAAAGACATAGTTTTAGTCCACTTTTAGTCCAAAATTTTTAGTCCAAATTCACGGGATTGGACTAAAAGTGAACCGAAACTATGTTTTTGGACCAAAAGTGAAATCGCACCAAACCACAAGGACCAAAAATGTACTTAACTCTTTTATTTTTCATGCTCCAGTACCAAACAAAAGGTAATGTCCCATTATCACAAAACACAATATCAACACTATAATCGAATGCCCAACAAACAACAAATGCATCAACGCCACACCCCTTAATTTATCCTCGTCAAGAACACACTTAACGTCAGCACTCCCCTCACCACGAACAACCACCACTTTACCACACCCTTTAAACGCAAAATGAAGACAAATGGGCGAGTTTGAGAAGAACCACCCATGAGAACTTATAAACGGGGTGACTCGAAAAAGCAAGAAACAAGAAGAAATTTGAAAAAGAAGCAATTAGAAGAGCAACCATATAAGCGAAAAAGTCAAGGTTTTTGAAAATGGGCGAGTTTGAGAAGAACCATGTTTTCCCTTTTAGTGGAGGTCTATGTGAGGTAGGGTTTGTTGAGTATGAGCTTGAGAACGATGGACGAGGCGAGAATGCCAAGAGGAACGCGAGATAATGAGAGTGATGTAGAAGAGGTCTCTGGTCCGTACGCTCCTTGGGGGGTTGAGGAACGGGAAGTGGAGACTGAGAAGGAAATCGCACGAGAAACCTCGATTCTCAATTTCTGCGAACCAAAAAGCGCTCAAAAACAAACTCAGAGATGGAAGGACAAATGTCGCTGCCATCGCAACGGGCCGGTGGAGCTCCCGCGCCGCAATGAACGAACACCGAAAAAAACTCAAAATGATGTATTTTGGTGTGATTTAGTTTTATGTTTTTTTCGTTCGGATCTTGTGTGTTTCTGTTTAAACTGATCTTTTGATCATTGGTAGGTTTAAGTATTTTGGTTTTTATATATTTTACATGTTGGATTTGTGCAATTTGTAAATGAGAAGATAAAATGAAGAAAGAATAAATGGTGTTGGTGGTAGTGATGAACCGGTGATGAGAGAGTGGGACAAGGAAAGTCTACGTGGCATGACTAATTATAGATTATTAAACAAAAAACCGGTGCCAGGTGGAAGATAACTGCCACGTGTCAGTAAAAATTTGTGATATTGGTGATATCGGAACACTATTTGAAAGTACGTTGGTCTAGTAAGGACGAAATTTAGTTCGTTGGTCATGTCGGGACATTTTGAAAAGTTCGTGGGTATTTTTCGACTTTTACCCAATATTTGTAGTTGGTAAAATTTTGTAATAAAGGGTGAAAGAATAAATCATTGATAATCACGAGTGCTAAACAAACTAACAAAAATACATTTTAGAAGTATGTTGGTTATAATTTAGTTTTAGAATTTTTGCTTTAACCATTTAACTTTTTTTTTAATTTTTTTATCCTAAGACCATTCAATAAATCACTTAATTTTCAAAGTTCGTTTGATAAAAATCCTTAACATTTAGACCAACCGTTTTATCCTTAATATTGTTTAACCATTTGATTAAAGGGCAAATGACACAAAAAAATGCACTAAACTTAGAGTATATTTTCAATAAAGGTACTTCACTTTTTTTCTGACACATAAAGGCGGCTAACTTTTTTTTTTCTAGCCGATTTAGGTTTTTTCTCACTTCCCGTTAACACACTAACCTCCATTTTGTTATATCCCATAATTAGCGTTAATTAAATATGAAGGGTCCAGATTGACAATTATCCAAAAATCAATATAGTGCAAAACTAATTGATTGTAAAATCGATCTGATGAATCAAGTCGTTATGTCAGGTGTGTAAAAACCGTGATGCCTGCTTTTTTTTCTAATTCATTGGTGTTTATCTATGGAAATCATTATCACTAATTCATTGATGGATGAGAATCCTTTATAGTTCATTTAAACTTTAAAGGTAAAATTTCCTCACAAGGATAAAGAAAGCTGGGTCTCGCAGTGCACTACTAGAAAAAGTGCCAATAGCAACGAAAATTTTGCAACAATCAATAACTCGTTGCTAAATTCACACATTAGCAACGAATATAGAAACGAAATTAAGCAAAACTGAAATCTTTGGTTAGCAACGATTTTTAGTTGCTAAATTCGTTGCTATCTACTCAAAATTTGGCGGGAACATTCCTTCTCTTTTTTAGCAACGAATTTCGATAAATTTTTCGTTGCAAAAAACTTAACAACGAAATTGCTAATATAGCAATGAACCATTAGTTGCAAAAATTATTGGTCAAAAATTTTGAAATTTTTTTATGTAAGATGTATGAAAAATTAGAGGGAAATTCCCACCTCTTTTTGTATGAAAAAGTTAACCAATTTTATTTAAAATTATTTGTCTTGTTACCACATATATCGGTTTGACTTGTGACGATAATGAGGTGAAAATTAAGATTCGACTCCAAAACGAAAGTCGTAGATCTCTCTCTCCCGATTTCGTGACTTCTTGATCCATTAAAAGCGCAGTTCGTATGAACGAATTATGACCAAAACGGTTTAACGATGTCAACATACAACGTGTTATCAATAATTGAGGGAAAGTAGTGATCCTGGGTTATTTAACCATCAGATCGTCCTCAAAATTGTACTATAGCATATAAACTCATAGATCTTGAATTTGACCGTTAGAATTTGTGATCACATGTGTCCTTTTCGATAATAATATGCTTTTACAATTCATAAATAAACATTTTTAAATACTAGATTCTTAATTGACTTGACTTGTGATGGTAATGAGTTGATATTTTAGATTCGACTCCCAAACGAAAGTCGTAGATCTCTTTCTCCCGGTTTTGTGGCTTCTTGAATCATCAAAATTGCAGCTCGTATGAAGGAATTATGACCAAAACGGTGTAACTATGTCAACATATAATGTGTTATCGTTCATTGAGGGAAAGTAGTGATCCCGAGTTATTTAACCGTCGGATCATCCTCAAATTTATATCATAGCATATAAACGCATAGATCTTGAACTTGACCGTTGGAATTTGCGATCACATGTGTCCTCTCCGAGAATAACTTGCTTGTACAATTCTAAATAACATTTTCAAATACTAGACTATTAGTTGACTTGACTTGTGATGGTAATGGGTTGATATTTTAGATTCGACTCCCAAACAAAAGTCGTAGATCTCTCTCTCCCGGTTTCGTGGCTTCTTAAATCATCAAAATTGCAGTTCTTATGAAGGAGTTATGACCAAAACGGTGTAACTATGTCAACATATAACGTGTTATCGTTCATTAAGGGAAAGTAGTGATCCTGAGTTATTTAACCGTCGGATCGTCCTTAAATTTGTATCATAGCATATAAACGCATAGATCTTGAACTTGAACGTTGGAATTTACAATCACATGTGTCCTTTCCCAGAATAATTTGCTTGTACAATTCTAAATAACATTTTTAAATACTAGACTATTAGTTGGCTTGACTTGTGATGGTAATGGGTTGATATTTTAGATTCGACTCCCAAACGAAAGTCGTAGATCTCTTTCTCCAGGTTTCGTGTCTTCTTAAATCATCAAAAGCGCAGTTCGTATGAAGGAGTTATGACCAAAACGGTGTAACTATGTCAACATATAACGTGCCATCGTTCATTGAGGGAAAGTAGTGATCCCAAGTTATTTAACCGTCGGATCGTCCTCAAGTTTGTATCATAGCATATAAACGCATAGATCTTGAACTTGACCATTGGAATTTTCGATCACATGTGTCCTTTCTGAGAATAACTTGCTTGTACAATTCTAATTGAGCAAAATGGGAAGTCAATAAAGCCAAAAGCGCAATTCTCATTGTCAAAACCACAAGCAAAAGTAGTATGCGAGTGGATCAAGCATGTTAAGTTTCCGGATGGATATGCCTCGAACATCTCCAGATGTGTGAACCTCGATGATCACACATTGTGTGCGATGAAAAGCCACGATTGTCATGTGTTCCTACAACGATTACTGCCAATTGCTTTTAAAGAAGTGTTGCCGAAGTCCATATGGGATGCCTTGACTGAATTGAGTCATTTTTTTGGTGACATCTGCTCAACAGTTATGCATGGGGAACACTTAGAGACATTGGAAAAAAATATAGTGGAAACGTTGTGCAAACTAGAAAAGATATTTCCACCTGTTTTTTTATTCAATGGAACATTTGCCTATACATTTAGCTTATGAAGCTAAACTGGTTGGACCCGTACAATATCGGTGGATGTGTCCTTTTGAGAGGTAATCAACCAAACAAGCTCCATTTTATATTGTATTTTTTCTTGTCTTATGCTCTTATCCCCTAGGCATTTCACTGTTATGCAGGTGTATGTTGAACATGAAGAAAAAAGTTTGTAATAAAGCATCCATAGAGGGTTCAATATATGAAGCATATCTCATTCAAGAAACATCAACATTTTGCTCACAATATTTTAAACCTCAGGTTCAAACGAGGCTTAACTATGTTCCAAGAAATGATGATGGCGGTCATGTGGGTGAAAAAAGTAAAGTCAATGCCTTTAGTCATCCTTGTCAGCCATTTGGAGAAGCTACTGAAAAATTATTGGTGGGAAGTGAATACATAGTTGCAGAAAGATATGTTCTTTTAAACTGTGCAGAGATTACACCATTTGTGAAGTAAGTGTGTTAAGCACTTATAAATTCCAATTCCTCGCGCATATTACTTATTTTCAACTAATGTAATTCTTGTTACAGGGAATTTGATGACCTCATGACCGCCGCCAATCTAAGTATTAGAGATGAAGAACTCGACCATTTACGTGATCTGGAATTCTCTAAATGGGTTAAAGGAAGAGTAAGTGTTCTATCTAAAGTCGCATATCATAATCAAATCGAGTATACTAACACAATTTTTTTAACAGATACATCATGACAACACTATTGATGAATCAATACGTTATCTTTGCAATGGCCCTAGTAAATATGTAACACATTATAATAGTTGTTTCGTCAATGGTTACAAGTTCCACACGAAAGACTGGTGAACACCAGGCAACAATAAATAGCGGTGTGTGCGTCAGGGGTAGTTGTTACAATGACTACGGAAAGGATTATTATGGCATTCTACTTGATGTCATACAATTACATTACGTTGGAGGCTACCGAGTTACATTATTCAAATGCCACTGGTTTGATAATGAAAGGGGTATAAAAGTTGATGGTAAGCATGGCCTTGTAGATATTAATATAAAGTCAAAACTTGGTGGGAACGACCCATTCGTGCTAGCCGAACAAGCTCAACAAGTTTATTACACTACTTATCCCGCTAGAAAGAGAAGCCGTATTGAGTGGTTAGGAGTTTGTAAAACCACAGCAAGGAGCACATACAACTCGGATCAGAACATTATCCAAGGTGATGAAGTAACACTAACAGTGGATGGGTTTTACCAAGAAGATGAAATGCCTCCACCAAGTGTTGTGGGGGTGGATGTTGATTTGGATCAAGTTGTCAATTTACCATTAACAGAGGTCGAAGAAGTTGAAGAGGTTCATGTACCGACGATGCACACCATTAACACATCAGACGAGGACGTAGATGATGATGAGGAAGAGTTTGATGATGAAGATAGTGCTGAAGAGGAAGATGATATCGATTTATCTAGTAGTGACAACGAATGATGTTTATGTAAAACGGCACGAGGTAGATTATCATATGCATGGTTTATTTACATTTATCATATTAAAAATTCTTTTATCTTATTATGTTTTTGTCACTCGTGGGAAATTCATTAGTTTTTTATTATTGAAAATTTCATTTGATGTTTTTTTATGTATGCATGACAGATTGGGATGGTGTGGCTTTTGAAAGAAGTTATCATAAAGTAATTAGAGGGAAGTCTATGGGTCGACTTGGTAAATAGAAGTTTTTAGCCTCCTCTTCATCAACACTAGCGAAGCTATATTTTGTCGTTGTCTATCTAGCTCTTGATCTTCATTTGGACCCGAGGCATAAGTAAGAGCCATTTATTTTTTGTTTAGTTGAATTGAACTTTCCGGTAGCTATATTTTGTATTTATAACTTGAGGTACCTTCATGGGTTATTGTAAGTGTAAGGAATTAGTAGACGAATTGTTTATCCGTTCATATATGGGAATGGTTTCTTTTCGTTTGAAGAGTGCAACTTGTTTATTTAGTAGTTACCTGGAAAAAATTTAGTGCACGAATAGCATATTTTTGTCGAAAATTAATTTAGCAACGACCAAAGATTGTTGCAACTGGGTCAATTGGCAACAAGATAGTTGTCGTTAGTAAATCTAAACTTAGTTGCTAATAGCAGCAACAACATTATATCGTTGCTAATTTTTAAAATTACAACAAATATATTTTCGTTGCTATTTACCAAATTAGCAACGACTTAACATGGAACTCAAAATCAGGAACGACTTAGATATTCGTTGCTAAATAGCAACGACATGGCGAAATTAGCAACGATATACAAGTTTGCAACGGGCGATATAGCAACGGCCCAAAGTTGTTGCCAATTTCGTTGCTAAGGACGTTTAGCAACGAATTTGGGCCATATAGCAACGAAATCTGTCCGTTGATATTGGCACTTTTTCTAGTAGTGGTGGGTCATGCTGTTATGTTTGTGAGGGAACTTTACCTCAAAAATTCAAATAAACGGATCCTCATCCTTCATTGATTTATGTTTTGTGTAGTCGGTACATTAGTTGTGTTTTTGGGCCGTTTTAGTGGCTTGCTATAAGAAAAAAAACAAATTGAAAGATAAAGCATCAACTTTTTAGCTCAATCATGTGGGTCAAGTGTGCGTGCAACTATTACACACTTATGTATAAAACAAAATTTGTTTTACAGGGTAACATTGCAAGTGTGATAACGACTATTCAAACAAAGAAACTAATTTGTTATCTATATTGATTTTTATGATAATTGTGAATTTGGGCTTTTTATTTATAATTAACATTAATTATGGGGATATAACGAAATGAGGTTAGTGTGTTAACTGAGAGTGAGAAAAAAACCTAAATTGGTTAGAAAAAAAGTTTGCTGCCTTTATGTGAAAAAAAAAATTGAGTACCTTTTATTAGAAATAGACACTAAGTTTAGTGACTTTTTATGCCATTTACCCTTGATTAAAACACTTGAATATGGATAACTGTTTAATCGGGTGGTTCAAACAATCCAACAAACTAAGCCGACCCACGCAATCCGAAAAAACCAAAAAAAGAATAATTGAAGAAACTGAAGTTGAAAAACCCTGAAACCTGAAAAATCGCTTATCACGTTTCAGGTTCGGTTATTATTTTCAATTATCCGCAGTAACCCGATCCGAACCGTGTATTATACACATGTAACTTTCAGTTATAAGGGTGTGTTTGGGAAAGGGCTTATTGGGGCTTGGGCTTTTAAAATAAGCCGACTTATAAAATAAGCCCCGTTTGTCACGCGAGCTTATGAAGTCATAAGCCTCTATAAGCCTCAGCCCTATAAAAGGGGCTAAAAACTTTAGCACAGGACTTATGAACCATAAATTACATATTTACCTACAAAAATATCTAACATATAAAATAAAACTTATTTAATTATGTTTTTTTTAGTAATTTTGCAATAATAATCCTCAGCCCTAGCCCATTTGCCAAACAATTTTACAAAAATACAAATTTTAATTTCGCCTTATAATATAAGCCCTATCACCAGCTCCAACCTCAACCTCAACTCAGCTCCAGACCCAACTCATTTCGCCAAACATACCCAATATCTATAAAGACGTACTCATATAGACCAACTTTTCCAGAAAATTTTTTGACAGCTATTACTAAGCCCACCCGACAAAAGTATTGTATCATATCATTACGAGTGCAATTAATGCATTTCTCATTATATAATGCACACATAATATTGTTGAAACACAAAAAAGTATGCATAATGAATTATGACATTTGTTTGATTTTATTTGATTGTTTAGATGGTTCTTAAGTAATACTCCCTGCGTCCCATATTAAGTGTTCATTTTTGACTTTTTGAATTCTTTTTTCATAAACTTTGACCGTAAATATTTTTCTTTATGTTATATAATGCTTACTGAAAATTATACCAATGAAAAATACATTCGAAACTCTATCCATTCATATATTTTGCATTGAGTATCATATAACATAAGAAGAAATAATTAAGGTCAAATTTGAAGAAAAAAGACTTTAAAAAGTCAAAAATGGACACTTAATATGAGACGGAGGGAGTAATATATATTATTTACACTAATATAATCATTTAGCGATCTTTTTCTTTAATATTTTAAATCTAATTAATATGTGTATTCTTTTAAGTGACTCTATGCATGATCTACAATTTATGAATGACTTTAACAATTTTTCTTCCACGACATCTGTTACATCACTTATCTTTCTTTTATTTAGTATAATCGTTAATTAAAAAAACCGTTACATCGTAATAGAATTGTAAAATAAATTCAAGAAT